>JAABOM020058025.1:0-51208 GCA_011800125.2 Solanum clarkiae
ATGAGGGGCTTGGGCCCCTTGGTTGGCTTGATTAGCCACCACTTGTGCAAGCAAGGTGAGAGCATCCCTAAGCTCTCTATTGGCCAGTTGCTCCTCGGGCGTGCGGGCTCGTCTTCCCCTCGTGTTAGGCATGATCTAGCTTAAGAAAAGAACAATTGTTAGTGAAGGGAACCTTACTTCAACTCTATAGCATGACTTAGGACATGAAGAAGGGAAACAATTCCTAAAATATCTCATAGCCTCTTACTCATAGTTGTGGTGCACAACACAACCATGAAAAAAACTCTAATCAATGCAGTGTGTTGGACTTCGAGGATCTAAAAACCTAGTGCTCTGATACCAAGTTTGTCATGACCCAAGCCTAGGGCCTAGACGTGACATGGCGAATGAGGAACCTGAAGGAACTCCAAATAAGCCTCTTGTCTTATCATTACATATAATTGGTCACGGAAGCATTTAAATGATATATGAAAGTAGAAATACGGCAATGGGACTAAGGGAAAGCTTGTATAGCATCATAATCAAGAGATAAAAGAGTCAAAGCTCATATCAGAGGTATATAATATGTCCAACAACACCTCTACTACATAGATAGAGCGGGGGCCAGGACAAAGCAACCAGGCTCACCCTTATAGCTAAAGTAAACAATAAAGAAGAATGTCTCAATACATAATAAGAGAAACTTAGACTAAGGTCCCCGAAGTGGAGGACTCACCAACTAGCTTGAGTAGTACCAAACTAGCCAGGTGGAGGAGGAGGATGATCAACTTGAGCACCGATTCCTACACGGTAACATTATGTAGGCATAGAGTATGCGTTAGTACGTTGGAATGTACTAAGTATGTAGGATGCAATGCAATAATAGAGAGACGTCATAATTAAAATGCATAGAGATAAGCAATAGATAATATAGTAGCAATATGACATGCATGGTTAATATTTAAGTAAAACATGCTTACATAAAGTAGAACATATGTGTAGAAGAGACCATTAACTATTGGTGGATCTTCACACCCTACCACCCTTGGTGATTGAGGTACAAACCCCATCAATAGGTTGGTGGATCATCGCACCTTACCACCCTTAGTGCCGGAGTACAAACCCTCCAATAGGTTGATGGGTACAAACCCCCGACGAGGTTGGTGGATTGTCATACCCTACCACCCTTGGTGCTAGAGTACAAACTCCCCGATAGGTTGATGGGACAAAACCCTAGTATGAAGTCAGATTTTTGAAATCGCACATGAATTTTGAGATATATAGAAATTACAATTCCAGGCACTTCCAAGGCATATTTTCGGGCACTTTTTGAAGTCATTTCAGCTAGGGTTCTTCATCTTCAAGTATAAACCAAAGATTTCTTCAAGATATTTTTCTCTTCCTGGTATGTAAGGGTATCCACAACATTGGATTGAGTTCATCCACGTGCCCCACATGTTAATTCTCCATAATTGAGTTTGAGTAGAGTTTACCCTAATTCTTGAATTCTAAATAAGTAAAATTTCTTCCAATTGAGTTTGATATATTTATGCACTAAGATTATTATTATTTTTATCTCTTATTTTATTGGAATCGTCGTTTGTGGTTACTTTCCCATAAACCCTAATGAAGTTAATGATCATGATTTTTCTATACATTATTTGATGTTAACATTGATGGTTTTTCATGCATTGAATAAAATATCATTTTGTATCAAGGTTTCGCATGTTGAGAGTAATAATCATGGCTTCTCTATGCATCGAGGAAAAAGTAATTTAAACTAATATTACATATGTATTTTATTGAGTCCAAAAGATTGTATTTTGAGGAAAGTATTTTGATGAGACGATGCATGTTTTAATGAGTTTTTGATGAAATTAAGCATTGAGTTTAAATGATGTTTTTAGAAAATATTTTGTTGATGATATAAATTATTTTCAAATAAATTAATTAAATAAAGGTAATGATGATGATGATGATGATATCTTGAGATAAGTTTGATGTTTAAATTAAAGTCCAATGAGACTAGATGAGATGTTTGTGAGTAGTCTACTTACTTGATAGATATGAGCATATGTTTTAGGAGTAGTATTGAGCACCGATTTGAGTAAGAGTATAAATATCTCAAATCCCATAAACTACGCATAGGTAAGAGTAATAATAACTTGAACTCATAAACTACGTAGCCAACGTAAGATAGGATTGTACCACGAGTACAACTCCTCACTTTCCACTGACATGGCCCAATTTTGGGAGGGATCCACTCCCCTAGTACTTTGTCCCTTATCCTAAAAAAGTATGAGATGGCTCTGGCAGCATGGCAAGAGGCTCATAGTGATGGTTTGTCGATTAGAGAAACTCCCTAAGTAAAGCATATTATTTTATACACTAAGGTATATTATTTTATTATTTTATTTCAGTTTAGGTATCTGTGGGCCTACCCTGGTACTTAGTTCAGAGTCAATACTTTAGATGCTTTATAGATTAGAAAGATATTGTTTGATTTATTCCCTTTAAGTTGTTTGAAAGTCTTGAGTCAAGTTTTATATATTATTATTATATGTATGAGTTTATGAATATTGAGCCCATTCTAACTCATTATGATCTTAATGTCTTTTACTGAGTAAGTTAGCCAGACCAAGTGGTTCACTTGGGACCAGAAATAATTTCTGAGTGCCGGCCACATCTAGGGTGTAGGCTCGAGGCATGATAAACTAGTATCAGAGCATAGATTTCAAATGTTCTAGACTATCTATGAAGCTGTGTTTAGTAGAGTCTTACTTATTGGTGTGTGCACCATACTTATAATCAAGAGGCTACTTGGAATCTAGAAGATGTCTCTTATTCTTTCATACTCTAGATCGTGTAATAGAGTTATGCCATAAGAAACTTATTCAAATCCATGTTCTTCTCAAATCCACTCGACTACCTATCATAATCTAGGTGGTTGAAATAGTAATGTTGAGATTCTTGTTGATATGTTAATATAAGATAAAGCCTTCATAAAGTAAAGAGACTGCACAAGGCTTGAGAGGAGCTGATTAGTATGCCCAAGTCTATTTATTCAATGGAATGCATCCTTCTCCATATTAGTTGTGTGTTTGAGTAAAGTAAAACATACTCTCAGGATGGTCTTCTCTAAACCATAAGTTGCAGAATGATCCTAGAGCTAGAAAGATGTAGAAATTCAAAAGCAAAAATTGTGGTTGATTGAGGTATGTAGCTAAGAATTATGTGTCTATAAGATAAATAATGGGGTAATAAGTTAAGTGCATTTGGTTTTGATCCAAGTGTAGTAAGCATCATTTATCTTTCATGTTAAAAGATAGAGAAGGAGCTGTTAGTTAGTATGAGGTAGAGTATAATCGAATTAGAAAGGAGTTATGCTGAAGTGTCACTATTTGGTAAAGACCAAGTATAGGTATAGAATAGAAGGACAGAGTAGCCATGAGTTGATACATCTAAGCTAGGATTATGATTTTGAAGGGAACGCCCTATGATATTCATAGAGTTACAGACTTAACTAGGCATTGATGTAGAGTGAATGGGTAAGTAGCATCTAGATTTTGAAAGAAGATATTTCGAGAAACTATAGCTAGGTAGACGAAGAGATACATATTGATTACTTGTTCTAAGGTCTTAGTGGGTGAATATATATTAGTTTCATTTACTAGTCATAAGTTAGTATTGTATATGAGAAATTATATTTCCATACGTGTTTAGTACCAGACACTAAGCTTGAACTTGGGTTAAGTATCATGATAAAAAGGATGACAACATGGAGGTGATGATGATAGGTTGATATTTGATCTAATAGATTTGACACGGAGTAACTGATGAATTATGATGTTATTTTACAATAAATATAAGCAGTACAAGTTTGGTATTATGATCCTTAGATGAGAACAATGAATTATGGCTAAGTCATTAGGTAAGGAGAGGTTTAAGAGGTGTATCAAAGTAAGTTTATAGTTAAGATGAGATTTTGATTAAGGTTGTGATTTTCTAGGTGCGACTAGATAGTATATTCAAGTTGCCAATATGAAGTAAGCCAATTTAAACATTCCTTATTGTCCTTGAGAGTTTGATCAAAGGGATTATATATGATGAGCCTCTTAAACATAGATTAAATGCCTTCTAGTTAGGTAGATAGGTGAACTTAGAAAAGTGGTGTTACAAAATAATAAGGAGAAATCAGACTATTAAGAGTTTAATAGAGTGGCCTTATAAGCCAATACAAGTAGCGACTATAGAAATACCTTTGTAGAAAAAAGATGAGGTTAAGAGGAGCACCTTAGAAAGAATCCCTACACAGAGTCCTAGTACATGCAGCGGGAGAGTTTGATAGACAAGGGACTAGCATTTACCTAAGTATTAGAGTAAGATAAATATGGATTAGTTTAAGGAAGGTAGAATTGGTCTATAGAGTGTTAGCCTCAGACCTATAAGGGAAATGACAAGGTAAGAAGCCAAGTCAAGCGATAAGAGTCAAATAGCGATGTGTTCATAAGACATTTTAGTGGTAAATCAGTCCACACCTACTCTAGCATCTTCTAAAATCTCAATCATTATAATACTCTATTTATGTATTCCATATTGGTATTATGTCGATGATCTACGCTCACACATTTTAGACAAATTCATAGCTATGCTCAGTCCCCAAAATAAGAGATGAAGATCGAAGTCAATTGATCTCAATCTTATCCCATAAAGTTACATATGTCAGCTTCTTGATATAGATTTATTCATATACGCACTCAGGTTCCATAGTATGCTCAATCTCACGAATTTGTGACTTACCCTCAGTGACTCACAAAGTAATATTATGTCATGTGTACTCCTCTATCAAAAAGTTTCTCAAATGAATCATGCTCTAGATCTCTCTTACTAAGCTCCTCACATGTTTTTTTTTGTTTTGATGATGATGCCGATGGTAGTACCTGAGTACTGATATCTAGGAGAAGGTTGATTTTTTTTTTTTGTGATAGCAGTGATGTGCCATTCCATCTAAGGTGAAGTTGTAAGTAGGAAGGAATAACAAGATGAGGTGTTGTTACTTAGAGTTAGATGAGAGCATTTAGGTTGTTATCTTGTAGCGAGGTTGTAATGACTCGGGTGTTATACGAATTTGTTAGATCTTGAAATTTTGATTTTGGGGAGTTTTGGACCAAGGTGACACTTCAAAGGCGACCTCACGGTCCATGTGAGGTCACACAGCCCGTGTGGCCTCTGTTGGAGTGATACTTGGCCTCAAAAATTAGATGTTGGCCTTGCTGAGGAGTTTTAACCTAAAACATGTCACACTTGGACCACACACTGGCTATGTGACACTTCACGAACCGTGTAGAGGGCCATGTGGTGGCCTTAGGCTTGTAAACCCTCTGTTTGGAATAAAGTGTGGTCACATAGCCACCTTCACGGGCCACATGGCCAACCGTATAGCTTTCGAAATGAAAATTTTTCTAAGCATAAATTACCATCTCATAAATCTTCGAGAAAATTTTTCCAAGTGTGGTGATACTGAAACAACCCCAAAAAGTGCCTGAAAATGTGCCTTGGAAGTGCCTGAAATCGTAGTTTCCATAAATCTAAAAATTCATTTGTTATTTCGAAAATCCAACTTCATATTCTTTTTCAGGGGGCAAAATTGAGTGGGAAATGGGTCTAACCCGACTTTTGGAGTAACCGTATCAAAATCTGAAAATAGCAAAAAACACAATTTGGGAGGGTCAACTTTAAAAGGGGCATATCTCTTAGCACACAAAGAATTGGGTAGCCCACAACCTACCAAATTAAGCTCTTTGAATTAGCTTTCCAACGCACTTGGTTTCACCACATTCCGAGTTCAGATAAAGAATTTATGCCCATTTACGTAGAACTCATATATACAAAAATAAAAATTCTAGTGGGTAATCTGCATCGCTTCCGCAACGCAGAGCAGTGTTATTTTGGTCTTTTTTTTTGACTTCGGTCCAAGACTTTCAAGTCTTGGACCTAAGGGTTCCCATAATTGAAAATATCTATACTTAGCCTTATTTCACTCTCATATTAGCCTAAACATCTCCCAATACTCACTTAAAAACTTAGACTAGTATTTCTCTGAAGATTCAAGTCCTAAAACCCTCATCCGGATCTAAGGATTTCCTTCAAGCGTCAAATCTCCATTAAAGCCTTCTTCAAGAAATTCTCCAAAGCTAAGGTATGTAGGTTTTAGCTATTGAGTCCTTTCACCCATGTTGCCCTAATCTCTTTTTTTTACTCAATTTGCATAATTTAAAGTTGATTTTACATTTGGCTTTACTAGTATGAATATGTCTATGAACTATGTTAAAGCTATGCAAAGTTGTGACTGTTTTGCTATGTTTTGAGCCATAAATCTTAAATCTATCGTAAGATTTGATGAGGTTTTTTGATGTATGTCGCTTTATGGTGTTGCAAGGTTTTGATTGATTATTTATAATGGATTGTCTTGCATGATTTCATCACTATATTTCATGATTTTACACTAGTATTATACATGCTCTAAGTATTTTATAAAATGTCCGGATGTGGTTTCTTAAGGAATTGAAGGTACAAAGTATGAGATATGAAATGATCGATGTTATGATAATGAAAGAATGTTGTATATATGATATAATCTATATAAAGTGTTTCATTAGACCATGCCCGATCCAGGGGAACTAAGAGCCCGGATAACCTTGTCGAGGGGTTTGTACGTTGATAACCGAGGTGGGGGTTTGTATTCATCAACTATGTGAGGGGTTTGTACTTTTCCACCAGAGTGATAAGGTGAAATTATCATCAACCATGTGGGGGGGGGGTTTGTACCACACCACTAGGGTGATGGGGTGAAACCATCACCAACCAACCAAGGGGTTTGTACTTTAGAAATCTAGCTTGGTCTCTTCTGCACATATGATATTTGATATGAGCATGAGTTACTTAAGCATATTTACTTATGCATTGATCATACATTCCATATTGTTATATTATTCCTATTTTCTATTGTTTTGCATTTTGATTGAGGTGCCTATCTCTTATTGCATTGCATCCTATATACTTAGTACATTCAAAAATACTAATGTATACTCTTGCCTATATGATATCACCATGTAGGAACCGGTGCCCAAGTTAATCATCCTCCTCCTCCGCGTGGCTAGTTCGGTACTAATCAAGCTAGTTGGTGAGTCTTCCACTTCGGGGACCTTTGTATATGTTGTTCTTATTATGTATGGAGACATTTTTCTTTATTTTCTATTTTGACTATGAGGGTGAGCCCGATTGCTTTGTCTTGGCCCCTGCTCTTATCTATGTATTAGAGGTGTTTGTTGGACAAGTTATGTATCTATGATATGAGCCTTGATTTTTTTTCTCTTGACTATGATGTTATGCAAGCTTTCCCCTTAGTCCCTATTTCTACTCTTTTATTTTATTTAAATGCCTCCGTGACCGATGATGTATAATGATAAGTTAAGAGGCTTGTTTAGGGACCCTTCGGGCTCCCCATTCGCCATGTCACGTCTAGGCCCTATTTTGGATCATGACAAAATTTGTATCAGAGCACTAGGTTGTCAGATCCTCGAAGTCTAACACACCACGTCGATTAGTCTTATTCATGGTTTTGTTGTGCACCGCAACTATAAATAGGAGACTATGAGGCAGTTTAGGAAATGTTTCACTTCTTCATTATCTATGTTGTGCGATAGAGTTAGGTCCCCAAGGGCTTATTGCTAACCCCTAACCGTTACATTTCAGGATGTCTCTCAAGCTACTCAAGATTGTGATATGTCGAATGTGGAGGTTCTTAATTCTCTATAGGTAATGGACAAAGTGGTCACAACATGGGTAACTCAACTCAATCAACAAGTGGGTCCTCCTGAGATTTCTAGTGGTGAGAGGGGAGGTAGTGAGGCCAAGAGGGCCGATAATGTGGGTAAGTTCCAAAGTTCAAAGGGAGAGGTATTGGTTGTATAGTCCCTTATGCTAGGTGCCTAAAATGTGGTAGATGGTTAATCTGATGTTCACGCTCCAATAAGAAAGCGGTCGCTATCAGTAAGTAACCTAACTAAGGTTAGGGTCGAATCTATAAAGAATACAGGGCTTGACTATAAAGATTCACTACCAATCATTTCAAGCATCGATTACAAAAATCTTTAAATGGGGGTTTTCTTTGTAATTCAAGAAGAAAAATAAAAACTAAACTAACTATTCAGGAAGACACTCAAATTTAGGGACAACTTGGGGATTGTGTTCCCCATGATTCGTTGACTCAATTACCCTAGACAACATAAATTTAATTAGGAATTCACATGTAAGACGGTAACTTATGTTCTTCTATCCCTCTTGTGAAGGTGAAGGTCGAATTTTACCATGGCTCGTGGTCGGCAACCATAGTGTGCCAACTAACCATTACCTATTGTCCCAGTCAACCTCCCCTTGGTCACGTTTGGTTGATTAGACGAGAACACATCAATTGGTTCCTATCATTTACTTCCCTTTTCCTATTCGTCACTACCTTGGTCGGGATTGTGATAGCAGGTAGGGTTTGGTGTTGGCCGCCATAAAAAAACAATCAAAATGAAGGAAAATAAACAATACATGCAAAACTCTAATCAAAGAAATGCACAAAGTCTAGGTTATTTCAAGTCAACTACTCATGGTTCCTACAACCCCAAGTTATGGGTGCTTAGCTACTCATGGCTAAGGAAAAATCAATAATAATGTAAATAAATGACATAGTTGAGAGTTTACCCAAAGCAATAAAGAGCAAGAACATCTTCAATTTGAAAACCACAAATTTGGATTAATGGCAAATGAGTACAATGCGGGTTTTCAATTCCCCAAAAGTGGGTCTTCAAATTGAAAGATAAGAATCTACTCTAAACCCTAAAAATGCTCCTAGAATATTTACAAGTAGTTGTGAATGTCGGGTCTCTCCCAAAATAAACCCTATATAGAGTATATATAGTGTTTACAAATTTAACCCTAAAAATGATACAGAAAAGACTGGCAACAGGTATGTCGGACAGGTACGACTCATAGGGTGACTGACGAGTCGTAATCGAGGTCTTGTAGTCGACACTTGGCATTTTGGAATTGACTATTATGACCCGCTGTTACGAGTCATTGCTCGGGCTATGATTCGTATCTCCTCTCGTACTCTAGGCCTTCAGTTTTTGGTCCAACATTTTGGCTGTCGAATTTTTGCTACGAGTCCACCTATACGAGTCGTAGTGCAACTTACGACTTGTAGGATGGGCTCGTAGGGTTGATCTCTACTTAACAGATTTCTAAGTTTTTTGGTCTTTATTTCTTGCTATGACACACCTGATGACTCGTAGCTTAGGCTACGACTCGTAGATGAGCTCGTATGTCCTATCATTTAGCAAAATTTGTAACTTTTCTTCAAAATCATGCCAATCTAACTTTTCTGCAAGATCAACACAAAAACACATGAAAATCATAAAAAGTTGCATTAAGAACTCATAAAATCCCTTGTTTTGGGCATCAAATGTGTTGTATTTTGACAGCACATCAACATCCTCAACTTAGAATTGTTGCTTGTCCTCAAGCGACGACTCAATCTAAGTAGACAATGAGAGACACATAGTAGTTACACTAACAACATATACATCATTTACTTTAAATCAAGTACCCAACTCCCATTTTCAGAACCAGATTGCAAAGCTACTCAGCAAACCAAAACACAAAGAATGTGTCCAATAATCCAACTATGACAAGCAAAGGAATATCAACCATCCACAATCACTAGGTTATCATATGCTAATTATGTAGCGCAAATGCCCTCACAGAAAAGAAGCTCCTCTTTCTCACTTAAAGTGCATTAAAAATTAGGGACTGTGCAAGCATTCTCACTCTCATAAATGAAATTCCTGGAAAATGACTAACACCATAAGCTTTCCTCTATACTCAACTTTCGTATTGATGACAAAGTGGATTTGGATCACTTTAGGACTTAATGACTTGTAACGTAGGCTCATGGGGCTTTAGTATGACATTTTAGGCAAATAGAGACTTAAAGCTAGTCTTCAACCATGTTTGTCAACACTCTTACCTTCATAACTCAACCATTTACACTAAATCCGCCATTCTTCTCCTTTTTCAAGCTTTTCCCGGGTGCTTTCTTTCTCTTTCTCAGTTGTGCCTTATTTTTTTTTTGAACTCATTTTTGCTATTCTCTTCAATCTAAGGCAACTTTTCTTTTCTTTTTCTCATCCAACATATGATTTCTTTATTTCTTTCTTTCTTTCCCAACTAACCACCTCATTTTCATTAATTTACCATAATAAGAGCCACCCTCAACTATGCTTTTAGCCTGAGGTGAAGCACACAATATCTATTCCCGAAACCAGGCCACTATTTTGTAGCCTCCCTCAATTTAGACTTTTTACCTCAATCAAGGTTCATATATTCAAGAATAGAACAGGTCTAATATCAAGGTATTTCATAAAACAAAGCTGAACTAGCTAGGTGTCGTGAAAGAATAGATACATGAAAAGCTCAAACATTTGGATCAAGGGATCTACTATCAAATTTTGTAGGTCATTTAGGCAAAAGTGAGTTCACTAAAAGAACGAAGGCCTAAGATCCTTCCCCAATCAACCACATCTCCAGTCCAATTTTAGAGTAACAAGGCAAGTTCTGAGTCAATACACAATGCATGAATACTACAAAGTAAGCTCACGCTTTCATGGCATCACATATATAATCAAATAGACTCACAGGTCATGCTTCAAGCATCAACTTGCCTTCACTTTATCAAAATAAATATTGCCAGATAATCACATGCATGATTGCAAAAATAACCAACAATCTCAAAAATTTTGAGGGTACTGAAATTTCAAAATAAAAAGCATTTAAAGACTATATATATATGCCAAAAGATAATTACTACTGTATATCTGCAAATTACCTATATTACCTAAACATGCCGGTTCAACAGAAATTGAATATCCATGAGGAAAAAGAACACAGGAAATAAAACCCCAGGATCAAAACTTGGGGTAGTTATGGACTCTATGCTACTCAGACTTCACCAAGATACATAACTGCCCACACCCCATCAAAAAAGTTATGCATTGTCCTTAATGCACCAAATCAAGAAACAATAGAGAATATAGGGGTAAAATAAAACATACCTTGGGTTGCCTCTCAAGCAGCGCCTGATTTATTATCGTGGCTCGGCTTAGTACACTTGGTTACTCAGAATTCACCAATTTTTCAAACCTTGCTCCTCCACAGTTTGCATTTTCTTTCACCTTGAACTTATGAATTGGACCACTAATTTCTTTTCCAACTTTCTATCATGCTCGAAGGGTGGTGGTATGAGAATGAGGGGAATGAGTACTAAATTTTGCATGTTATTTGGAGTAGAGGCTCCCAACCTAAACTTCTCGTGGACCGCAAGAGGCTTCAAATTTATGATAGCACCAAGATCACATAGTGTCCTTGCAAACTCTACGTCTTTAGTTATGTAGAGTATAGTGGGAATATTCTCCATTGACTCGATCAAAAGAGAGTTGATGGATAGTTGTTTTGGAATGGAGAGAGAGTCCTTGACCTTGCTTTCCACCTCCCTCTTCTTGAGTCTTTGAGGGAAAGGAGGAGAAGGCCCTGGGACGGGCTTGTACTGTTTTGGCTCTTCAACTAATTCATTTACCACATCCTTGCCACACTTGTCTCTTTTAACCACATCCTTATCTGCAACTATTTCCTCCTGAATATCTTCTACAACAACCAGCATAGGAGGATCAATAGTATTCTTACCACACCAACTAGTAACCTCCATATATTGCCCTTCATCCTCCAAACTTTGCACAGTATCACTAAGCAATGTACCACTTTGATACTGCTTAAGTAGAGTCGATACCTGAACAAACTGTTGTTGAAGCTGTTTAATAGCCAAAGAATGAAATTCTATTTTTTCATTGATGTTTGCAATTTCTGATCTCATTTCACATAGAGTCTTATCCTGTGTCTCGGCCTTCTTCAACAGGTGATAAACATCTCCTCAATTCTGGAGTTTCTTTTACCTGCATTGTGATAGTGTGGTGGAATATAAGGAACATTTCTGGAACTATCTCTACTACTCCACTCGATGTCTGGCCCCCTGTTTTTCTCATAATAACCACCCTAGCTATCTCTATAAGCATATTCTTTTCTATAGGTCCAATCCTGTTTTCTCTGACCTTGGCGTCACTGGTCTTCATTAGAACATTGAGCGTTGGGCTGAAAATGCCACATTTGATTAGCGAAAAACCAAGTGTCCTCCTCATAATATAGTTCCTCGTACATGATCGTACGTGGAGGCTAATGTTGTGATCAGGGACACTCCACACATCTTCTCTTTTTTTATATGTCCTGGAAAGAAACAAAACAAAACAAATAAAAGTAATATACAAGAGAATCTAGTAATTAATACTTGAATTAACTAATAGTGAAATCAAGTCAAGAACCTAGCCATATTCCCCGGTAACAACGCCATAATGTTGATCTGATATTCACGCTCCAATAAGAAAGCAGTCACAATCAGTAATTAACCTAACCAAAGGTTAGGGTCGAATACATAGGGAATACGGGGCTTGAATATAGAGATTCAATACCAATCATTTCAAGCACCGATCACTAAAATCTCTAAATGGGGGTTTTCTTTGTAATTCAAGAATAAAAATAAAAATTAAACTGATTATGTAGGAAGACACTCAAATTTAGGGACAACTTGGGGATTGTGTTCCCCATGATTCGTTGACTCAATTACCCTAGACAACATAAATTTAATTAGGGATTCACATGAAAGAAGGTAACTTAGGTTCTTCCAGCGCTCTTGTGAAGGTGAAGGTCGAGTTTCACCATGGTGCTTGGTCAGCAAACGTGGTGTGTCAACTAACCGTTACCCATTGTCCCAGTTAACCTCCTCTTATTCAGGTTTGGTTGATTAGACGAGAACATATCAATTAAATCCTGTCATTTACTTTCCTTCTCCTATTCGTCACTACCTTGGTCGGGATCATGATAGTAGGCAGGGTTTGGTGTTGGCCACCACCAAACAACAATCAAAATGATGAGAAATAAAAAATACATGTAAAGCCCCAATCAATGAATTGCACAAATTCTAGGTTATTTCATGTCAACTACTTATGGTTCCCCCAAGTTGTGGGTGCTTAGCTACTCATGGCTAAGGCAAAATCAACAATAATGCAAATAAATGATATATTTTAGAGTTTATCCAAAGCAATGAAGAGCAAGAATACCTTCAATTTGAAAACCACAAGCTTGGATTAATGGCAAATGAGTACAATGCTGGTTTTCAATCCCCCCAAAGTGGGTCTTCAAATTGAAAGATAAAAATCTACTCTAAACCCTAAAATTACTACTAGAATATTTACAAGTAGCTGTAAATGTCTGGTCTCTCATAAAATAAATCCTCACATAAAGTATATATAGTACAAAGGATGGGCTCATAGGGTTGACCTCCACTATTTCTAAGTTTTTTTGTCTCTGTTTCTTGCTACGACACACCCTACGATTCGTAACTTAGGCTACGACTCATAGTTTTGATCTATGTCCTATTATTCAGCAAAATCTGCAACTTTTCTTCAAAATCATTCCAACCTAACTTTTCTGCAAGATCAACACAAAAACACATAAAAACCATAAAAAGTCACATTAAGAACTCACAAAATCCCTTGTTTTGGGCATCAAATGTGTTGCAGTTTGACAACACATCAATGCCATGATGGCCCATGCTAGAGAGATACTAATGCTTGTTATGGTTGTGGGGAGATAGTTCATACGATAAAAGAGTGTCCTCATAAGTGTGAAAGGGGTGACAATGGGGTTATTCATCCTAGATGCCCGAAATGTGGGAGGAGACATGATGGATCATGTTTGAGAAACACAGGTGAATGCTATGGTTATGGGGAGGTGGACCACAAGATTGTTGATTGTCCACATGTTCAAAAAGGATGTAAGAGGGCCGACCTCAAGGACAAGGTGGTCAAGTTGTTCAAGGGACTCAAGGAGGGGATGAGTTGCCCAATGTTACTACTGATACGTTGAGGTTTCTTTTGATTTTTTTGTTGTGTTGTGCATATTTGTTAGGCCCGATGTGCCACTATTTCTTCTCTATTCTTTTTGGTTTCTAGTAGGGTTTCTTTTGTGCCCAAGTTGTAATATGGACCTTGGTGTCTATCCTTTTGTTGAGTATATGGTTGTTAGGATGTTCATAGGTGTTGATCCGGGTTTGTATTGCATTAGGTCTTACTTTGTGACTTGTTGAAGTTGGTATGATGGATTTTGATATCATTATAGGGATGTAAAGGTTGCATGTGTGTTGTGTCTTCATGGATGGTGGGACCTATAGAGTTAGATCCTGAATCCCTAGTGAGCCCGTCTTTGAGTGGGAGGTTGGTAAGTGATAGCAAGGGAGGTAGGTCCATTTCATGTCTTAAGTTATAATTGATCTATAAGGGTTTGCATTTGTTATTTTGTGAGAATTGGAGGCGTTGAACCTAAGTTGTTTTGTTCATAGAATTGTTGTTAGTGATAGATGAGGCCTTGAATGTCCCTTTCCGATATTTTGAAGTTGGCGTAGTGTCTTTTGGGTTGACTAGTACACCAATTATGCCTATGAGTCTCATGAACAAGATCTTTAGTCCCTACTCTAATAGGCTTATGGTGGTTTTGGTGCTGATATGATGGTTTATTCCCTAATGAGGTAGTGCGCGTGAGCCATTTGAGGGTAGTACTACAAAGTTTAAGGAAGAAGGTTAGATGCTAGATAGGAGAAATGGGAATTTTTGTTCTAAGAGGTTGCCTTCCTAGGTCGTGCGGTGCTAGGTGATAGAATTAAGGTGGACCCTAGTAAGAAGAAGATGATTAGCTATTAGACTAGACCTTGACTCCCTTTGGTATTAGGAGCTTCTTGGGATTAGTGGGCTATTATCGGAGGTTATGAATAGGTTATCTTCTATTGCCTCTCTTGTGACTTAGTTGACAGTAAGTAAGACCAATGTTATAACAGATGTTTTGAGTGGGGTGATTTGATAGGTGCAGGAGTTGCTATCCCTTGTGTGATTACTTTGTGCTAATAGGATTCATGTGCGTGTCCCCGACGGTTGCATGAGTCTATTGTGGCTAGTAGGGGTCTAATAAAGGTTTCCCTATGTTATCATTGCATAGAGTATTGTCTTATGATATTGGTTGGACTTAGCTTGATAGGTTGGAGGTCTTGGGGTAGTTTGGGCTACTTGCATAGCATGCTTCCAATGAGTGTAGAACCAGTAAGGTTGTAATATGATAGTTAAGGATGGTCGATCTATTTGGTCAACTACAATGCGCTAGTCACTTCTCTAAGGTTGATTTGAGGTTCGGGTTTTGTTCTCAAGTGTGGAGGAGGGTAGGTGATATCCCTAAGTGTCCTTTTGAACTAGGAATGATCATTTTAAATATTGGTGGAGTTTTTTGATTGGCTTATGCACCGGTAGTGTTTGTGGGTTTCTTGAATAGGGTCTTAAAACCCTATCATGATATGTTTGTGATGGTCTCTAATGATGAGGTATTGATTTGTTTAGAGCTTGTGAATCATTTGGAGGTAGTGTTGTAAGTTTTGGAGGATGAGAGATTGTTTGCTAAATATGATATGTGTGCATTGTGTAACAAGAAGATGTTTAGAATTCTTTAAGGATTATGAAATGAGCGTGCATTAGTTTTCCCCAGTAAGGCTACTATTGCGATCGTTACTCTAGGTAGCCTAGCATGTGTTGTTGATGGTGGGAAGGAGGAGATTAGTGGGGTCCATCGGTTGGTTAGATTGGAAGTTAGGTTGAGGGAAGTTGAGCATGGTGGTGTAGCATTCTTGATAGTTCCAAATCTTCTTCGGTTAAAAGGTCTAGATTAAGCAAGGC
Source organism: Solanum clarkiae (assembly GCA_011800125.2). NCBI lineage: Eukaryota > Viridiplantae > Streptophyta > Magnoliopsida > Solanales > Solanaceae > Solanum > Solanum clarkiae. Next base: position 15,906 of record JAABOM020058025.1, read on the forward strand.
CTTGATTCTGCCTTACTAGAGTTGGAAGTTTTGGGTGGAAAGATGGTAGAGTGGAGGTAGTCTCCTAAGGGGAGATGGTAGTTTGTGGCAATAAGTGGAATAGGTGTGGTTAAGGTTGAAAAATGATTTATGGTTGTGACTCCTACTTATAGGATGAAGAGAGAAGTTGGTAAAGTTGCATAAGTTTGGAGATTACCTATGGATAGCAGTTTGGTTAGTCCGGTTAGTCATGCTTCTAGGTTGATAGGATGTGTTGGTGACTCTAGTGTTACAGTGCTCTTTGAGATTGTGGGTGATGTGGAGGAGAAGTTGTCTTAGGGGAAAGTCCCGGTGGAGGTGTTGGATGGATGAGTGGAGAGATTGAAAAATGAGGATGTGGTGTTCATTAAGGCCCTCTTGAAAAGATCATCAAGTCAAGGGCGTCTCCAAGGAAGCCGAAAATGTTCTTTGAAAGTGCCCGAAATCATAATTTCTATATATCTAAAAATTTGTTCATTATTTCCAAAATCCGACTCCATATTTTTGTTCAGGGGGAAAATTGAGTGGGAAATGGGTCTAACCCGAGTTTTAGAGCAACCGTATCAAAATTTAAAAATTGCAAAAAATGTGATTTAGGAGGGTTAACTTTAAAAGGGGCATATCTCTTAGTACATAAAGAATAGGGTGGCCCACGACCTACCAAATTAAAGCTCTTTGAATTAGCTTTCTAACTCACTTGGTTTCACCTCATTTCGAGTTTGGATGAAGAATTTATGCCCATTTTCGTAGAACTCGTATGTGCAAAAATGCAAATTCCAGTGAGTAATCCACGTCGTGTAGTGGTATTTTGGTCCTGGTTTTCTTACTTCGGGCCAAGACTTTCAATTGTTGGGCCTAAGCATTCCCACACTTGAAAATATCTATACTTACCCTTATTTCACCCTCATATCATCCTAAACATCCCCCAATACTCACTTAAACACTTAGATTAGTATTTCTCTCAAGATTCAAGTCCCAAAACCCTCATCAGGATCCAAGGATTTCCTTCAAGCTTCAAGTCTCCATTAAAGACTTCTTCAAGAAATTCTCCAAAGCTAAGGTATGTGGGTTTTAGCCATTGGATCCTTCCATCCATGGTGCCCTAATCTCCTTTTTTACTCAATTTGCATGATTTAAAGTTGATTTTACATTTAGATTTACTAGTATGAACATTTATACGAACTATGTTAAAGTTATAAAGTTGTGCTTGTTTTGCTATGTTTTGAGCCATAAATCTTGAATCTATTGTAAGATTTGATGAGAGGTTTTGATGTATGTTGCTTGAGGGTGCTGCAACGTGTTGATTGATGGTTTTACAATGGATTTTCTTGTAACATCTAACTGCATGTTCCAACTGAAATGAAATATTACTACCGAAATGGAATTGTACATCCAGAATAGTCCTAAGAAGACATGATCCCAGGCCGATACTTGACATGTTTCCCCTCTTTCAGGTCCTCTCATCTCTATATTCATGGTTTTATACTAGCATTACACTCCCTCTAAGTGTTTGATAAAATGTTCGGATATAGTTTCTTGAGGGATTGAAGGTCCAAAACATGAGATATGATATGATTGATGTTATGATAATGAAAGAAGCTTGTGTATATGATATAATCTATATAAAGTGTTGCATTAGACCATGCCCAATCCAGGGGGCCTAAGAGCCCGGATAACCTTTTGAGGGATTTGTACCTTGATAACCGAGGTGAAGGTTCGCATGCATCAACCATGTGAGGGGTTTGTACTTCACCACTAGGGTGATAAGGTGAAATTATCATCAACCACGTGAGAGGTTTAATTTGTACCATGCCACCAAGGTGATGGGGTGAAACCATCACCAACCAACTAAGGGGATTGTACTTTGGAAATCTAGCTCGATCTCTTATACAAATATGAAATCTTATATGAGCATAAGTTACTTAAGTATGTTTTCCTTATGAATTGATCATACATGACATATTGTTATATTGTGCCTATTGCCTATTATTATGCATTTTGATTGAGGTGCTTATCTCTTGTTGCATTGCATCCTACATACTTAGTATATTTAAACGTATAACGCATACTCTTGCCTATATGATATCACCATGTAGGAACCGGTGCCCAAGTTGATCATCCTCCTCCTCCACATGGCTAGTTCGGTACTACTCAAGCTAGTTGGTGAGTCCTCCACTTCGAGGACCTTAGTCTATGTTGTTCTTATCATGTATGGAGCAATTCTTCTTTATATTCTATTTTGACTATGAGGGTGTTCCCGATTGCTTTGTCTTGGAGCCTGCTCTTATCTATGTATTAGAGGTGTTTGTTGCACCTGTTATGTATCTATGATATGAGTTTCGACTCTTTGTCTCTTGACTATGATGTTATGCAAGCTTTCCCCTTAGTCCCTTTGCCCATATTTCTACTCTTTTATGTCATTTAAATGCTTCGGCGATCGATGATGTGTAATGATAAGTGAAGAGGCTTGTTTGGGGATCCTTCAGGCTCCCCATTCTCCATGTCACGTCTAGACCCTATTTTGGGTCGTGACAGATACAGGCATCTACACGACCCGTGTAACTTCATACGGGCCATGTGGACAATTTTTTCATCAAAAAAATTCTAAGTGTTTGATTATGGTTTCAGACCTTCATCAAGAGAAAATTTGTCAAAATGTTGCCTCACGGGCACTGTACACGGACCATGTACACTTCCTTGAAGTGGTGACGACCAATTTTTCCATCCGTTTCATTAATAGCATTTTTGTAAATTCAGTTTATCCTAATTGTCTTTTGGGACTTCCTATGCCATCTAGTGACTTTCTAATGACCTAAATTCTATTCCGAACATTCAAAATTCACTCATTTTTTAAACTTTCTCAAACTCCTCTCAAAGAACTTTTATGGATTTCAACTTGGGAATCAAGGAAAACTCAATTGTTCTTCAAATTTCGCTTGGAACTTCTTCATTTAGTGAAGGTATATGGGTTTTGATCCTTGGTTTCTTCCAATTAAGAAGACCCAAATCTTTTCAAGTAATATCATGAATTTAGCTCACTATAAATTTGGGGTTTCATTATTTTGATTTATTAAATTCAATTAATGTATGGACTGTATATATTTGATGATTTATATTACTTTTCAGCCCTATTATGATGGTTTATATTGAAGTTATGAAGTTATGAACGTACATGTCCCTTTCAAGGCTTATTTTGTGCATGAGTGATTTAAATTATGATTTTAAATATGGATTTAATCATATTTTCACTTGAATTTCATGTTATATTGTGGATTTTGGATTGAATCTCAATTACCTATACTATTCTCACATCATTCATGGCATATGCATTCTAAACATGGGATTTTTATGGAAATTATGAAGTGGCTTAAACCCAATTATATTTTATGATGTGATTTTGATAAGATAATGGTTATGACAAGAATGTGATCACATATATGTCAATGATTACGGCTTTTTGAGCATTTTGAGTTCTTGCAGCATTCCGTATATGTAAATGGGCTATTCCTATGCATGAGTATTTTGACTATGAGCTATGATTTGGCATTTGAGCCTAAGTATGAATTATTATGAATGGTATTTGGCTTTTAAGACTAAGAATGCATTGAAATGGTTTGTTAAGACTTGCATCTCTTTTGAAAGCATGTATACGTACACGTATAAGTATTCTTGTGGGATGACGACTTAGCACCAACGGATTCAGGGTTCCCTCTCTTTCCTCGAACTTTATGCCTAACATATGTTATGAGAATCCTATACAAAACGGGAGTGCCCGTAAGGAAGGTTGCTTCATACAAAATGGGAGTGCCTGTAAGGTGAAGTTTATTATAATATGATTATGTGGAAATCCTATCCGAAATGGGGGTGCCTGTAAGGAAGCTTACTTCATATGAAATAGGAGTGCCCGTAAGGTGAAGTATGGTTTACCTTTGGCAAGTAGACCACCTCTTTACCGGTGAGAGGTTTTCATTGGGATTCCACGTAATAGCTTGCTTGGTCTTACTCATGTCGGTTGAGTTCTCATCCCCATTATATATGTGCATCATGCATAGCATGCATCATCTATTTCATGGCATATTGTATATTACTCTCATTTGGATATATGATTCTTTTATATTATGTGCTCTTGTCAACTAAAATTGATATGCAGGTTTGGTATGTCATAAGCATTGCTTCCCGCATACTTAGTATATTCAGTCGCTCTAACGCATACTTTTGCCTACGTGATGTCACCATGTAAGGATGAGGACTTCAATCATCCATCGTACGACGCTTATCTCGAATATCAAGTTTGCTTGTTGTGGTGAGTCCTATCTTTCAAGGATAACCCACCATCCTTCTATCTACAGTGTTTTTATCTATCATACTTACTTTGAGGGTGAGCCTGGGACATGTCTTCACCCCGGCTATATTATAAGTAGAGGCATTGTTGGACATCTTGTAAACTCCATTACATTTATATGCTAAGTGTTATGATTAGAGATTATGTTATGGTTTGGTTACCTATTGGATATTGCTATGTGATTTGGTTATAAGTTTTATGGCTTGATCATATGATATGATGTGAAATATCCTAAGTCCCAAATTACCCCCATAGTGTGAGTCATACTTGCTCGCCCCTTAGTATTTATATGCTATGTGATATGTGACATCATTCATACCCTTTCCTTATGACATCTCCATAGCGTGACTCCTACTTACCTATCCATTAGAATTATTTTTTTACTATTTTAATGCCCTTCAAAACTAATGATGTGAATTTGGATACTTTAAGGCTTGTTTGGGGACATTCGGGTTTCCATTCGCCATGCCACTCCTAGAACCTAGGTCTAGGTTGTGACAGAGGCATGATATGTTGACGACTATAAATATAAGAAGCCAAGAAATTCTTGTCACATCCTGCGAGGGTACCCTTGGTGTGGTCGAAACTCAGAGACTTTTGCTAGCCTCCAAGCGAACCACTTGACCTTATCACATTCATTTAATCATAACTAACATCGAAAGATATCAATGATCAAGAAATACTTAATGAAAGGCAATATTGACTTGATAATCAAAGGCCAAAGGCGAAACAATATAGCAATCAAACTGAGTAAGGCTAGTATGAAAGAAACTAACCAAAAAACATACTCCAATCACAACTAAACAATCTAGTTTATGAAGCCTCTATCCATCGACAAAGTGGTGCTAATGATAGACCCATGGTTACCTCAAAATAGAATAAAATATGTCTAAACTCAAAGATAGAAAAGAACATGACATCCTCCGAAAGTAGCAAAGTGATAACCAATCAGTTGAATGCAAATAGGTCCTCAACGGGGTGCCTATTGATAACCGCTAGTACCTACCTCTGCATCATGAAAAGATGCAGGCCCAAATGGACATCAGTATATGGAATATACGAGTTTGTAAAATGGAAGAATAAACATGTAAAGATAGAACAACATCAGCTCAAATAGCCTAACTCACGCAATAGGAAATGCAATCAGCAAGCCAAGAGTCTAAAGTAAGAATGCAGTTTAGACAAAAGCCACTCATATACCATCTAGTCCAATCCACTCAGAGTACTATCAAGGCTTATTTAGGAGTTTCTCTGACTAACAACTATCACCTATGAGCTGGTGATGATACAATAAAGTGATACTATTGCCACATCCATTCAATACCTTGCCAGGGTAAAGGATATACCATCAGTGGATCCAAAACTAGTAACATCAATTCCTCTTTTTCGGACAATAGAAAATATCTAATTTACGGGTTGATCCTCCCTTACACCAATTACATAGTTATTGAGTTCGAGTTGGACTTACTATTACTCAATTCGGTGCTTAATACTCTTCCTTAGACTCAACATGCTCATAAGGCATCAATCATATGGTTAACTCATTCAACTAGTCTCATTGGACATTTGTCAACTCAATTTATCAATCAACTATCAACTCTTTAGTTAGGAACATTCTTTTAAGATTTAGCTCATTGACCCATAAAGACCCTCTATAAGCTATCAATCCAACATCAAAGTATTGAGAAAATAAGAGTGGGTTAAGGCATTAGGAACTCTATCGACTCTCTAAGCTGAAATTATATTCATGCATATCCATTTAAGTGGAATGTGTAAAAATAACAAGAATTCTTTCTAGGGTTCATGTAAAAAAGTAAAATAATTTAATTCAAGTATTTAATTCATAAAAATTATAATGCATGCAAAATTATATAGAAATACATTAGGATTTTAGTAATACCTTCAAGCAACATCCATGGAATACTCAATTTTTTCACAAATCCAACAATTCAGGTTTTGGGGGCATGTGGAAGAACAAAATCCATGTTCTAGTTAGCCTTACATTACTGAAAATTTTGAGTCTTGGAATGGCTTGGAATAACTCACAAGATCCTCTTCAAACCTTAGCATTTTCTCTCTTGAAACCATGCTCTAAGTTGGAGAAGGCATTTTAGCGTAATGAGACTGACTAGATATGTTTTAGGATTTATTTAAGTGTAAAATTGTTAGGTTAAAATTTTTAAAGGGTGAGAAAATACCAAAATAATCCTTCTTAAAAAGCTATTGAAGTCACCCACGGGCCAATCTATGCCCCGTAGAAACTTCCATGACCCATAGGAACCAATTTGTAAACTTTTGGGCAAATTATGAGGTCTCTAAATCGATTCCATGAGCCCAAACTATGGCCTGTAGAAGTACTTATGACCCATAGGTGGGTCCGCTAGGTTGAGGGCTCAAAAAGGGATTTTTAGTAGCTTTTTCATGATTTAGTAGACGGGCTGTAACTCAAACCACGGCCCGTAAGTCATCTCATAAGTACACTTTGCTCTAGTAGTCTATAGTAAAATGATCATAACTTTTGACTCCGAACTCCATATGAGGTGAAATCTATGGCGTTGGAAAGCTAATTCAAAGACTATTCATTTGATGGTCATAAGCCACCTAATTATGTGCTAAGATTTGTGGTCATGTAAAGTTGATCCTTATATAATCTAACATGAGAAACTCAGTTGATAGGAAAATTATGAACTCGACTAAGTACTAAAGGTCTCTTATGACCCTAGTCCACTTACCTCACATAAGAATGAGACTTGAAATATCGGTACATGTAAGAATAGAGTTATAGGGTGTCACAATTCTAAGAAGAGTGGTTTCTTAGAGTCCATAGAGTGGTTTTAGTACTCGGCTTGAATGTGGTGTTATGGCACGTGGATGAATACATTATGCATTTGGTGCTTATTGAGTACAAACTGAGGTTTGTTGAATGTGGTGGAAGGGAGTATACTTTTTCTATGAAATATCTTATAAAGTTATAGAATATAAACGTTTTTGTTATGATTTGCACAATCATCTTATGTGTAGTATCCTGTGCTTTAGAGTTAGGCTTGAATAAAGTAAGAGCATGTAGTTAGATTAAAACATTGGTAGAAGTATCCATATACATTCTTCTTTGGGATATAAGTTGCAATGATGAAGTATTATATGTTGAAAGAAGAGTGTAGTTGAGAAGCATTATTAGGCTTAAAATTCATCAATGATATTATTCAAAGCACTATAATTTACTCCTTACCTTATTTCATGCCCAAAGCACCTATGTTCTATGTTGAATAGCTTTGGGTAGAGTTGACTTATGTTTAACCTCATATCGTTCGTATCTTATGTGCCATGGTCAATTTCCAAACTCTTAGTATGAATCAGTCCTATCTAGTTCATAAGTGAGAAAATAGTTAGGGTAAATCCGTTCCCTTCCAGCTTAGTCTCACCTTCATTTATGGACAAATGATCCCAAGGGGGAGATAACATAACACCCCACAACTCTATTCATTGGATTCAATTTGTTTTTGTTGTAACTATATAAGCTTGAGTCTAGTGATGCCTTGCATGTACCTATATTTTAAGGCTCATTTCTATATGTGTGAAGTGTATTAGAAGTGGATTAGGTTCATAAAAGACCTCTAGTACTTAGTCAAGTTCAAAACTTTTCTATCGATTAAGTTTTCCCATTAGATTATGCAAGGGTCAACTTTAAATAATAGAACTCTCAGTAAACAAAGAACTATGTGGCCCATAACATATCAAATTAAAGATCTTTCTAATTATCTTTCTAACGCCACCAATATTTCCTTATTTGGAGTTTGGAGTGGAAAGTTATGACCATTTTACTACAAACTATCATAGTAGAGTTTTCCGGGTCACCATCTATGAAAACCTAATTATGGGTCATAGTTGGGATGAAGACCTATAAAATTGGCTTCGTGAAAGCTTCTCCAAGTTAGTTTTTGAGTCCCAAACTTTAATACCCAACTGCGGGTCGTAAAAGCTTCTGCGGGTCATAGTTTGGACCCATAGAATGAGTTTCAGGACCCCAAAATCCACCTTAGTTTCTACAGATGGATTCTGCGGTCCGTGTAAGCTTTACCGACAGTAGATAATCCAATAGATGACTTGGAAAACCTTTTTAATAAAGGGTATTTTTGTCTTTTCTTGCCATTTAAGCCTAAACTTATCAGTTTTTCACCTAATTAAATCTCTAAACGCTAACCTTTAACTTTATTACGCTTAAAACATTCTCCTGACTTAGAACATAGTTTCAAAAGGAGAAAAGCTAGGGCTTTCAAGCACAATTTTTCAAAATTATTCAAGAATCTAATTCTCTAGGTACGTAAGGCTCACGGAAAAATCCTGCTATATTATCCTACCATCATGTAACCACTAGTTTCTTCAAATATCCATATATTAGTTGAGAATAAGATTTCTTCATTACGAGTAAATGTTTTGTTTATGTTATTTTTTGAAGAAAAGCATGATATTTACTAAATTTTTCTACTGTTTTGAGGTCCTAAGTTGAGATACTACTTTTAATTGCTAAACTAATTAAATCGTAAAGTTACTATGAAAATTTGTGAATTTCAAATCTTGCGTTAAACTCAAGAAAATTATTAGCATAAGTATTTTATGAACAGTAAAGAATGAAACTTATGATTTTAGATAGCTTTGAGAAAAGTTAAGAGAATACTAAGTTGGGCCAAGTCCCAAAGAGAAGAAAAGTAACAATTTGAGCAAATATATTCTTGTAAGTATGAGCATATAATTAAAACTTTTGGGAGTAGTATTGAGCATTGATATGGGTAAGATTTATAATAACTTGAACTCATAAACTATGTAGCCAGCGTAGGATGAGATTGTACCAAGAGTACAACTCCTCACTTTCCACTGAGATGGCCAATTTTGGGATGGATCTACTCCCCTAGCACTTTGTTTCTTACCCTAGCAAAGTATGAGATGGCTCTGGTAGCTTGGGAAAAACATTGTATCATCATGAGTCTCATAGTGATGGTTTGCCTGTTAGAGAAACTCCCCAAGTAAAGCTTACAACAATAACAACAACATATCCATTGACCCAAGTAAAGCTTATTATTTTATTATTAAAGTGTTTCCTTTTATTATGTTTCATATGTAGTTGAGTTGAGCTATTTTTCAGAGCTAAGAATTTTAAGCATTATATTTTTATACATTAAGTTGTGCTCTTTGATGCATTAAAACAAGTATTTCTTCTATACTATGAGTTGCACTTTTAAACATGTTTAAAGCATATCTTTACTTATATAATATACTTTTATCAATTAAACAATCTCAGAGTTTAGTTCTAAAGTTGAGTGTCATGTGCTTATGATTTTTTGCTATCCTACATGCCATACATTCCAAATACTGACGCCATTTGGTGCTGCATCATTTTATGTGCAGATTCGGGTAGCCATGATAGTAAATGTTCAGTAACACACTTCCTATCAGCAATCAATGAGGCCTCTTTTCATTCAAAAGAGCTTAAGAGCCTTTATTTCTTTATATTTTTTTCAATTTAGGTATCAGTGTGCCTACCCTAGTACTTAGTTCAGAGCAATATTTTAGAGGCTTCATAGACTAGAAAAATATTGTTTGATTTATATCATTGAAGTTGTTTGAAAGTCTTGAGTTAAGTTTTATATATTATTATGTAAGTATGAGTTTATTAATATTGAGCCCATTCTAATTCATTATGAGGTTATGTCTTCCTCTGAGTAAGTTACCCAGGCCAAGTGGTTCGCTTGGTACCCGAAATGATTGTCGAGTGCCGTCCACGTCTAGGGTGTAGGCTCGGGGCATGACAATTGCTACAATTCTACCCAAAGTGCTTAATTCCATACACATAGGAGCATACAAGGTTCATTCATACTTAACTAAAGGTTAGAAATTCACTTGCTTTAGAAAAAGTCTCGAATCAAGTCAAATCCACGCCTTTTCCCTTCCATGATAATCTGAATTACCATAATCTATTCGAATATAGCATTACAATTACATAATGAATCTAATGATACTAAAATCAATCAATTCGAGTGAAAAGGGTAAAATGGTCAAAAATCTCATTCTAGAAAAAGTAATTGGAAACTAAAAATTAATACATGAAAATGTTACTCGAGCGATAAGGATTCCAACGGTGAAAACCATTTCGAAAATGGAGTCAAAATGAGGTAGAAATCATCACTTTAATATTAGAAATCAAGATCCGAGAAATCCCCAAATTCTCCAATTAAAATCTCCAATTTCTAAGTTAAAAACACAATTTAGGCAATGGAAATTAAAGAAATAGATTAGAAAATAATTACCTATAGGTTGCCTTGAAAAACCTTGAAGAATCTATCAAAGACAAAGTTTGGAATCTGAAAATGGTTAAAATTGATAAAATCCTTCATTTAAGAACATTACATTATTTCAGGAACTATTTGTGCTCCACGAACATGGAGCATTAGTCCGCGAACACGGAAGCCAGGAAGGACCAGTGCTCTGCGAACATGGAGATCCTTCCACAAACGTGGAGGGTCATGCGCATGTACTCTGCAAATACGGACTTCACCTCCGCAAAATTGGAGGCCTGGCGTGTGTGCTCTTTTCAAACGCGAACCAACATTCGCGAACACGGAGAGGAAAATTCACCTTCATCAGATTAGCTACAAACCAGCAAAACACAGCTCAGTAAAGTTACGATGTGGACCCTTGGGATTCGTTCAAAACTACGTAAATATAAACCAAACATGAAACCCTACCATAAACGATGTTTTAGACTCAATAGAATCATCAGAATTCGAATTTGAGAGCTCCTTGGCCTGGAACCCAAGAAAGATCGTTTAAACTAGTTTAGGACTCAAATACTCAAAATAACCTTGGAAGCTCTAAAAATTACATTGAGACCATTTTTAGCATTAGTTTCACAAGCCAGAAAAACTGGAACTGACGAAATTTTGATTCGATCTTCCGAACTCCGAATGTTGACTAAAGTCAAACTATGATCCAAAATTCAATTGAAAATGCAACTTTGGGTGCAAAATCTTTTTTTAACACCGAATTCAGTTTTGCAAGTTTTCCTAGATCAGATTTGACATTCCAAAGCTGATCGAATTGAAGAATTACATTCCGGTACTCGAAACCCAAGATGACCACAGAACTCAAAATTTTCAACTTTAATCCTTTAAAAACTTTTTCTTTGGCAAAACTCCAATTTTTTACAAGGTTTTCAAAATTCGACTTTTAGACTCAACCAAAAATGACCCAAGATAACTTTTAGGAAGGGAAAAATGATAATTTTATTGAAAAAAAACTAAAAATGACCTTCAAGACTGTTATTTCATCCACTACCAAAACCAATGTTCATCCTTAAATATGAGATAAAGGGATATACTTGAGGGCTCAAAAAGCTGAGGGTATTGGGCAACATATATCTAACTCCTCTCATATAACCTCACTCTCGGGTATATGGCTTCACTGGACCTTTATTGATATGATCTCCTTAGTCCTCAACTTCTTCACCGGCCTATCCAAAATGGCTACCGGCTACTCCTCATGAGTCAAATCTAGCCTCAACTCAACTGAATCGATAGAAATCACATGAGAATCATTTAGAATATAAAGCTGCAACATCGAGACATGAAACACAGGATGGACTAAAGACAGGCTAGGTGGTAAGGCAAGTTTATAAGCCACCTCTCCCATTCTATGAAGGATCTTAAAAGGACTAATAAACCTTGGGTTGAGCTTTCCCTTCTTCCCAAATTGCATAATACCCTTCAAGGGTGAGATCTTCAGCCATACTATATCACCAACCATGAACTCCAAGGGTCAAACCCACCTATCCGCATAGCTCTTTTGACAACTCTTGGGCTGTCACCAACCTCCTCTAAGTCAACCACACCCGCCCTAGATCACCTCTCAACATATCAATACCCATACTCTCCACCGTTACTGAGTCAAACCATCCAATGGGCGATCTACATCTTCGACCATACAAGGCCTCAAAGGGGATCATCTGAATGCTGGGATAATAACTGTTGTTGTACTCTGCCAATGCTAAGTGTTGGTCTCATCTGGCACCAAAATCAAAACACATGCCCAAAGTATGTCCTTCAATACCTGAATGGTCCTCTCAGACTAGCCATCGATCTAGGGTGAAAAGTTATACTCATATCTATATGGGAACCCAAACCATGCTGTAAGGTGCTCCAGAAATGTGAAGTAAAGAATGAGCCACGATTTGACATGATAGAAACTAGGACTACATGAAGCCTCATAATCTAATTAATGTAGACTTGGGTTAGTCTCTCAGCCGTATACTTCACTTTGATATGAATAAAGTAGGTAGACTTAGTCAATCGATCCACCACTACTCAAATAGAGTCTAAATCCCTAACTATAGGAGGCAACCCAACTACAAAGTCCGTGGTGATGCGTTTCCACTTCCACTTAGGAATGGACATCCTCTGAAGCTCTCTAGCTGACCTCAAGTTCTTACATTTAACCTGTTGATATGTCAAGCACCTGGCTACAAACTCTGATATCTCTCTCTTTATGCCAGACCACCAATAATACTAATTCAGATCATGATACTTCTTCGCTGCCCCCAGGTGAATAGAATATCCAACACAAGGAGCCTCTTTTATATCAACCTGATCAAATCACCCACCATGGGTACACAAATATGATTCCCAATTCTCAAGACACCCTCAGAATCAATCACAATTTCTCTATCTTCATATCTGGTCACTTTATCCCCAATGATACACAACTTCTCATCCTCAAACTTTCTAGCACGAATCTGATCCATCAAAGATGAGTGAGCCTCAATGAAAACAAATACTCCACCGTGATTTGAAATCTTTAACCGCACCAATCCATTGTCTAACCTCTAACATCTATAGCCAATGGTCGCTTCTCTACTCGAATGGATGCTAAACTTCGCATGCTAGAAGTCTTCCTATTCAATGCATCAGCCACCACATTGGCCTTCCCGTGATGATAAGCAATAGTCAAATCATAGTCTTTTAGGATCTCAACTCACCTTCTTTGCCTCAAATTTAGATCCTGTTGGCTGAAGATATACTGCAAGTTTCGATGATCAGCAGAGAGCTCACAATAGACTACATATAGATAGTGATACCACAACTTCAACAAAAACATAACTGCAACCAACTCCAAATCATGAGTATGATAGTTCTTCTCATGGGCCTTCAATACCTTGAAGCATAAGCAATAACCTTCCCTCTCTGCATCAACACATCACCTAACCCTAGTCTTGAAGCATCACAATAAATTGTGAAATCAACACCCTCCTTTGGAAAGGTTAGGATAGGAGCTGTGGTCAATAATAACTTGAGCTTTTGAAAACTCTCTTCACACTCATCAGACCAATGAAATACCATATTCTTTTGGGTGAGTCTAGTCAATGGAGCTGGAATAGTAGAAAAGCCTTGTAAAAGATGTCGATAATAACCAGCCAAGCCCATAAAACTATGAATCTGTATAGCTGAGGTAGGCCTAGTCCAACCCCAAAAGGCCTCAATCTTCGCTGGATCAACTCAGATGCCGTTCTTGGACACCACGCGCCCCAAGAATGCCACTGAACTTAGTCAAAACTCATACTTGGAGACTTTAGCATAAATCTTTTCCTCCCTAAGTATTTGAAGTACAATCCTGAAATGCTTCACATGCTCCTTCTCAATCTTGGAATAGACCAAGGTGTCATCAATGAACACGATCATGGATGAATTCAAATATGGCCGGAACACCCCATTCATCAACTCCATAAATGTTGTAGGGATATTAGCCAAACCAAAAGACACAATAAGAAAATCATAATGGACATACTTTGTTCGAAAGGTTGTCTTAGGTATATCGGATGGCCAAGTTCGTAGTTGATAGTACCCAGACCTCAAGTTAATCTTTGAAAACAAAGCAGCTCCCTGAAGCTGATCAAATAAATTATCAACACGAGGAAGTGGGTACCTATTCTTGATAATCACCTTGTTCAATTGTCTATAATCAATACATATCCTTATGAATCCTTCTTTCTTCTTTACAAACAAGACCAGGGCACCCTAAAGTAAAAAACTAAGGCGAATAAAACCTTTGCTCAACAGATCATAGAGATGCTCTTATAGCTCCTTCAACTCAGCTGGGGTGATAGAAGTGATAGATGGGCTTCGTGCCTGGATCAAGGTCAATAGCAAAATCGATGTCATTATCTGGAGTGACTTCCAGTAGATCAATAAGAAACACATTCAAAAACTCACAAACTATCGGAGTAGACTCCAGGGAAGGTGAGTCAACAACAGTATCATGGATAAAATCCAAGTAAGCCAAATACCCTCTATCAATTAACTTTTGGGCCCAAAATTTAAGATAAAACTTTATTAGGATAGGAACCCTTCGAACCCGTCCACTCTATCCTCAATTTACTTGGCATGGCTAAGGTAATGATCTTGGCATAGCAGTTAATATAACATTATGTGGAGATAGATAATTAACATCAAAATCCACCATATCCAATATGATCATATCTACCCAAGTCTCATAGCCAGCCAAAGCCCTAAGACAAGATCGGTATACCCAATCCTATACTAAGGGCTCACTATTGGGGTCAAAACATGAACAGGAAAAAACAAAGTATCACATGGCAACTCCAACCCCAATGAAAAATAAGCAGACACATATAAATAAGTGGAACCAGGATCAAATAACACAAATGCAAGGCAATGAAAAATTAGAGCAATACTTGTAATGACAACATCAGAGGCCTCAACCTCGGGTCTACCTGGGAAAGCATAGCAATGGCCTCCTTGTCCTCCACTAATATAAGCTGCCCCTCTACCACCAGAATATATGGAAGCATCACCTGCTTCTTTACCATTGGTGCATCCACCTCTATCGCATTGACCTCTACCCTCCCCCCTAGTCTGCGGGGTTGAACCTCTAGCTAATGGTGCTAAATCTCTAACTGGTGCTGTAGATTAAGAATATTGGGGCCCAGAGTGAGTCTAAAAAGGGCACTGCCGAATTATATTATCAGGAGATCCACACCCAAAGTAAGAACTAAGGCTGGACAACTACTATGATGGAGCAGGAGGGATATTATATTCACCCCGACCCATAAGCCTTTTCTAGGAACTGGATGAGCTTTGACTTGAGCTATAAGAATCATGAGGACCTCATCCTCTCTCTAAAGTTGGAAAGGCTGCATGAACTTTGGGTACTAAAATAAACCACCTCCTCTGGTCATGCCTCTCCATCCTGATGAGCACTCGAGTATTGTCCCGATATACGGATCTTTTGGGGGTCCCCAAACTTCTCTCTCTACATAAGTTGTGCCTCTTTGGCAGCATGAACCACTAACTAAAAGGATGCTCCTTCCTTAGACATCTAAAACGCTAACTGCCTAATGGAATAAGTCAAACATCTCAAAAATTGATGAACTCTCTCTGCCTCTATAGGCATAATAGTTGTAGCATGATGGGCCAATTTATAAAAATGAAGCTCATAACCTGAAATAGTCATAGTGAAATATCTCAGAATCTCGAACCTCAGATGACCCTTCTCACAAACACTTCAAGGAATATATCTGTCATAAAAGGCACAGAAAAATGCCTCCCAAGTCATCAAAGGAGACCCAACTAGAAATGATCCCAAATAGGTCCTCCACCATTCCTTGGCTGGCTCATAGAGTGAGAGAGTAACATATCGTGCACCATGAGTCTCTACCAACCACACAATATGAAGTAATACCCAGTAAGTAACTAAGAACTCATGTCCTTCCTCGATCTTCCCACCCTGGAATTGGGGAGGCGTCCATCTTCTTGAACCCCTCATATCTACGCTGCTCCTTATTAGGGAAGGTACTTACTAGTGGAATCTCAATAATTAGTGTTGATAGTGGCTGCTCCACCTGAACTTGGTCCTCAGGGGCCTAATGTTGATCCTAAGGCTAAATCTTAACCCCAGTCTGTGAAGTATCTGATGTATCAACTGTGCTACCTGTCTTCCCCAAAGTCTCTAGCACCCTTAGAACTCTCAAAATCATATCCTGAAGTAGTGGTGATGCAACATAGTCATATTGAACCTACCCCTCTCTAAGCTCCATAGCTGGATGGGGGAAGATACCTCACTTATAATCTCTCGCCAGTAATGTTCCTCAGCCCTGTCCTCTACTTTGTCATCTGGCTCGTTCCGTACCCCTAGATGAGGTCTCAATAGTAACATCAAGGGTTGCCTCCCTCGTCCAGTAGTTGTTGTAGCTCTAGTCCTTGACATCTGTCAAAAGGACAAACGACCACTCAACATTTAATCAAAACCCACAGACAAATTGATTAGAACGAAGCAAAAGAGAATATCCTAGCAGTCTTCATAGCCTCCTAAGGATAAGTAACGGACGTCTCCGCACCGATTCTCAAGACTCTACTAGACTAGGCTTGTACACATGTGAGACCTATGAACCTGGGGATCTGATACCAAATTGTCACAACCCAAAATTCGGGTGTGATGGTACTCACGTAACCAATTAAATCCTGTCAGCCCAAACTTAAACATCTCAACATAATAACAAAAGCGGAAGATAAATAGTCTAATAAGATATGTAAGCATAGGAAATCAAAAGCTACAATCATCCCAAAACTGGCCTTATATGTACAAGCCTCTAAATATAGAATACTCAAATGAAATACAAGTCTCAAAAGTTTAGTCTTCAAACAGAATATAACATAAAGGTAGAATCCTCAAAGGTTTGTTAAAGGGACAAGCAACTACCTCTCGTTAGATCCAAAAGCTCGATCCTGTAAGTTAGATAGCTTGCAAGAAGGACCAAGCTCACAACCTACAAAAATGTAGCAAGGGGTGAGCACCAAAAACAAGGTACTCATAAAATGGAACTAACCTAAGATAAATCAATAAAGAACATAAGTACTCCTTAACACCCAATCACATACCACCGAACTACACACCTGCACTCAGAAAAGTCTTAGTATAATATAGTCTACAAATCATAGTAATATAGATATAATCATCATATAGCATCATATCTCCAAATATCCAACTAATACAAAAGTCAAATGATACAATAGATATCAATTTCATAAGCAATACCTATAATAGTATCAAAGTAGGAACGATATGAGATGGAGTGAATGCCATGAGAGGTAAAGAATGTGATGCAATGTTAAATAATTGCGATGCATGTCTGTCCTATGATACACATTTGTTGATCAATACCTGTGTCAGACCAGAACCTATGAGGGATACGCATTAACCATGTATTCGTAAATATTATTGGCAAAGGCATCGGTGAATGCTCACCCGACCAAAAGAGACCTTGGTGAATGCTCACCTAATCAAAAGAGACCTCAACCACAATATGATCAATGGGTGTATTACCTCGGCTCACCAGCAGAAACCTTGGCTAAACATCGACCGATAAAGGCCTTGTCCACTAATCCACATGTTACCTTACTCATCTCTTAATCGTAGCCATCACAAGCATAAAATGCAACAAATAATAATGAACATAATGTGCATGATCTCAATTATATCACGATGTCAATATCATAATGAGTTCAATAATATCATAGTATTAAGAACATCAATGTCTCGATATCATTAATACCTCAATATAATCAATGTCTTAATATCATCACTGTCTCAATATCAATCACATCTCAATATAAGTGCCATCTCGATATCAATATAAAATAATTCACAAGATCATATATATTACGCATCCACAATTAATTTACAAGTCAAGATATCACTATATGAACAATTACTCAACCTAAAATCTCATGATCAAAGCCTATGATGATATAAGTCTATCCCAAAGTGCTTAATTTCATACACATAAGAGCATACAAGGTTCATTCATACTTAAGAAAAGGTTAGAAGTCCACTTGCCTTAGAATAAGTCTCGAATCAAGTCAAATCTATGGCTTTTCCCCTTCCACGATAGTCCAAATTACCAAAATCTATTCAACTATAGCATTACAATTACATATCGAATCTAATGACACTAAAATTAATCAATTCAAATGAAAAGGCTAAAATGCTAAAAATTCCATTCTAGAAAAAGTAGCCGAAAGCTAAAAATTAATACGAAAATATTCCTTGAGTGATAAGGATTCCAACGGTGAAAACCATTTCGAAAGAGGAGTGTAAAATGAGGTAGAAGTCATCACTTTAGTGTTCAGAATCAAAGTCCAAAAAATTCCAAAATTCTCCAATTAAAATCCCCATTTTCTAAGTTAAAAGCACAATTTAATCAATGAAAATTAAAGAAGTAAGTTAGGAAAT
This sequence comes from Solanum clarkiae, assembly GCA_011800125.2. NCBI lineage: Eukaryota > Viridiplantae > Streptophyta > Magnoliopsida > Solanales > Solanaceae > Solanum > Solanum clarkiae. The sequence goes on from JAABOM020058025.1 coordinate 34,561, forward strand.
AGTTATCCAATAGGTTTGTCTTGAACAACCTTGAAGAATCTCTCAAAAATGAACCTTGGAATCTTGAAAATGGTGAAAATTGATAAAACTCGTCACTTAAAAAAATTACATTGCTCAGGCACCATTCGTGCTCTACGAACACAGAGCATTAGTCTGTGGACATGGAAGGCAGGAAGGGCTATGCTTCGAGAACTCAGAGTGTCACATGAATGTACTCTATGAATGCGTAATTCAATTTCATGAACACGGAGGCCTGACGCATGTGCACTCCGCAAATGCGAAGAGCGAAATTCACCTGCACCAGATTAGCTAAAAATCAGCAAAACATAGCGCAGTAAAGTTACAAAATGGACCCTTGGAATTCGTTTGAAACCCCGTGAACACAAAAAAACATGGAACTCTACAAAAAAATGATGTTCCAGGCTCAATGGAATCGTCAGAATTCAAATTCGAGACCTCCTTGGCCCTAAACTTGAGAAAGATCATTTAAACTAGTATGGAATCAAATACTAAAAATAGCCTCACTAGCTCTAAAAATTGCAACGAGACTATTTCTAGCACTAGTTCCACCACTTGGAATCACTGAAACTAACAGAATTTTGGATCAAGCTTCTGAACTCCGAATGTTGACTAAAGTCAAACTATGATTCAAAAATCAACTGAAAATGTAACTTTGAATCTAAAATCTTTGTTTTAACACCAAATTTAATTTTTCAAGTATTTATAATTCATTTGTTGGGTACGATGTTGTTTTGGTACTCACACTTACCTCTGTACTTATGTAGGCTATAACCCCAGCTTTGCCTGATTTTGATATTTCTTATCTTGGATGGAGCTTTTGGATCGCTGGAGAGATAGATGCTTGTCTTTTCAACGGTCTCTCAAGGATTTTATATATTATGTTTTTGTTCTATTTGAAGACTACGACATCGAGACTTATGATGTTTTTCATTTATGTTGAGTCAAGGGGCTTGTACATGTGACACTAGTCTTGAGAGGTTTTGTCTTAGACTTGATCCTTTCACCATTTTATATCTTATGCTAAATGTTTTATTTCCATTTAAATTTCTATTTTTTTAAATTGCTTAGTATTTAGGCTGACTTGCTTTAGTGGATTAAGCAAATGCCATCACATTTGATTTTAGGATTGCGACATTGTCTTGTTTTGAACTGCTAAAAGCACTTTGTATTGAGAGTTGGTCAAACATTTAAAATGTAAGGACCCAGATTTTTGTATAGCTTTAGCGATGCTTGGAATTTGGTTTTGGAAAGTTTTGGGCCAAGGTGACACCTTATGGAACCTCGTAGCTCGATCTAAGTTCACTTTCAAGCCTTCAATTCAAGCTCATTTATGTTTTTTAAGGGCATCATTAGTCTCCTACATCAAGTCAAGTTCAAAGGAATTTCATTGGCTAAGTTTTTCACAAGTACTGGTAGAAGGGTTAACATTAAATGGGCATATCTCTTAGCAAAAACTGAATTGGGTAGCCCACATCCTATCAAACTAAAGCTCTTTGAATTATCTTTCCAATGCACTTAGTTTCACCTTATTTAGAGTTTGGATTAAGAAGTTATGCTCATTTTCATAAGACTCTCCTCTGCAGTATTGCCACACGGGCACCTATACGGGTAGTGAAGCTTTACATGAACCGTGGGAATGGCCTTGGGCTTGAAACATCCATTTTTGGCCTAAGTATTAGGGTAAAATCAGTGGTACTAGCCGTATGGCCTTCGAGGATGGAGAAAATCGTAGGTGTGGTTCAATCTTAGTGTGAAGAATTATTCTTGGCTAAATGTTGTACCACGGTTCACCCCACAAACCTTGGTAAGTGGGACGGGCTGTATAGATGGCCGTGGCGTCTTCAATGTTTGCGTGGGAGTATTACTTTTGCTATGTTTGGTGCCCCGCCTAGCCCCACGAATTGTGATGAGGCTCACGGGCCGTGTACCCAATCATGGATCTCACTTTGGTACTAAAAATTCTAAGTGTTGAACCAAGTTCCAATTTCCTGATTTTTGCGTAGGTGTGGATTTACGGGTACTCCACACGAATTGTGGAGTGCCACACAGGCCGTGAGGCCTCAAGTGTAGTGACACTTTTATCATTTTTCTAGCCAATTCATTAATGACATTTTTGTAAATCCGGTTATTTCTATTGGTCTTTTGGGAATTCCTATGCTATTCCACGGTCATCTAAAGATATAAAAGCTAGTTCAAACATTCAAAATCACTGCTCATATTTTAAAATCCTCTCAAAAGCTTTCCACAAAAGAAGTCTTGCAGATTTCAACACTTGAGCTAGGGAACTCAATTCTTCTTCAAATTCTTTGGGGTTTTCTTCATCTTGGTGAAGGTATGTGGGTTTTGATCCTTGGTTACTTGCAATCAAGGAGACCTAAATTATTTTTAAGAAATCTACATGAACTTTTGTTACTTTAATTAGGGGTTTAAAAATATTTTGATTCCTTAAATTCCAACAATGAATAGGTTGTGTTTAACTATGGATTTTAAGATGATTTAAGCCTTGAAAGATTGAATTTCATCCTTTTTATGAATCTAAAGATTAATGCATTTCCCTTTAAAGGCTTGTTTGAGCATAGGTGATTATAGTACGATTTTAATGTGGATTTAACTTTGCTTTCACTTGAATCTCATATTACTTTGATGATTTTTGATAGAATCTAAATTACTCATGTCACTCTCATCTCATGCATTGCATATGCATCTCATGATTATAGAAATTTATGTAGTGGGTTAAGCCTAATTATGTTCTATAATATGATTTTGATAAAATATTGGTTATGACAAGAATGTGATCACATATATGTCTATGATTGTGGCTCTATGAGCATTTTGGGTGCTTGTACCATTTTGATTATGTGAATGAGCTATTCCTATGTATAAGTATTATGACTATAAGCTATATTTTGGCATTTGAGCCTAAGGCTAGATTATGGTGAAAGGTGTTTGGCTTTTAAGCCCCATTTGTGCATTTAAACATTTTGGTAAGATTTGCAACCCTTTTGAAAGTATGTATAGTTATGAATACTATAAGTATTCTTATGGGATGATGACTTAGCACCGATGGAATGAGGGTTCTCTCTCCTTCCTCGAACTATGTACCTAGCATAGGTTCCTTTTCGGAAAGGGGTTTCCGTAAGGAATGTTGTCTCCGAAATGGGGGTGCCCATAAGGAGAAGAAACTATATGATATGATATGGTGTGTGCTATATGTGAAAATCCTATCCGAATGGGGGTACCCATAAGGAAGGTTGCTTCATACGAAATGGGGGTACCCGTAAGGTGAAGTATGGTTTACCTTTGGCAAGTAGACCACCTCTTTACCGATGAGGGGATTTCATCGGGATTCCAAGTAATAGCTCACTTGGTCATACTCATGTCGGTTGAGGTCACATCCCCACTATATATATAAGATCATCATTTGCACTTCATGCATCATTGGTTTCATGACATCTTGTTATATTACGTTCCTTGATATATATTCCTTTCGATAATATGTGCCCTTGTCATCTAACATTGAAATGCAGGTTTTGGTAAGTTTCATGCATTATACCCCATATACTTAGTACATTCAAACATACTAACACATACTTTTGCCTACATGATCTCACCATGTAAGGACCAGAGATTACTTTTATCCACTGTTTGACTCTAGATTGTAATTGAGACATTTGTTGTGGTGAGTTTTATCTTCCAAGGACAAGCCACCATCCCTCTTCCTATATGCTTCCATTTGTGTTAATTACTTTGAGGAAGCCCGTGGCTTATCTTCGCCCCCATACTATCTTATGACTAGAGGTGTTGTTAGATATCTTGTAGACTTTCATTGGATCTATATGCTATGTGTTGTATTTGAACCTTATGATTATGGTTATTCTTTGGATATGACTATTATGGATTCATTATGAGAATTATGATACATATGTATGTTTGATGTGGAAATATGGAAGATCCTATGTCTCGAATTGCCCCCATAGCATGAGTCATGATTACCTTTCCCTTAGTCATTATGTGCTATATGCTATATGAATCTATGCTAATTCCTTTCCGTAAGATATCCCCATAGTGTGAGTCCTACTTTCCCGTCCCTTAGAACTATGTGTTTAACTTGAATGTGCTTCTGAACCAATGATGTGAATTTTGGTACTTTGAGGCTTGTTTGGGGATTCTCGAGTTCCTATTTGCCATTTCACTCCAAGACCCCAGGTCCGGGTCGTAACATAAAATGTCTAGGCGATCAAGGTCAAAGTACTGGGTTGTGATGATAGACATATTTATACTTTTATTTACAATGAATTTCCAATGTCAATACTTTATATTAAGGAGAATCCATCCTAATACTATTGATGTAAATCCATTTCCATATTTTAGTGCCTATATAATGTGTTTTGTACACCGTAGGTGAAACACCAACAAATTTGGCCAAGTATGGGCCAAAAAGAGGGGGACTTATTAAACCTATTTTCAGATAAATACTCTTTCTTTCCAACAATAGTTATCCACTATTGATTTATCACATGGATTAAAAATCAGTAAATGATAGGGGTAACTTTACCAAATCAAAATTTGAATATAATAAATACAATATCTTAAAAAATAGAATAGGAAAATAACTATAATTGGTGATAACGGTAACTTAGGATCTATGTATAAAATTATCTCTTGATTTTATAAATTGAAAAAGTATTTTAGAAAACTATTTTTAGTATAATGGACAAGTAAAGATGAACAGAAGGAGAAATTGACGGTAAATAAGTGTAAAGCCTACTGCTCCTTGAATCTATTTAATCCAGGTATTTAAAGATTAGCTATCTAAAAGGGCATCATTTGTTTCAATAGAAAGGGTTTCTTTATGGACATTATGGTGTCAAAAGATGAAAACTTTATAGTGTTCATTACTTTTACCAATCCCCTCTTCATAAAACACTCTAAATTTTGTATATCCTTACTCTCTATTTTCAGTTCGTCTTTTGGTATGTCTTTGGTCGATTCTCCACTTTGTAATTCTCTCGCCAATTTCCCCTTCTCCTACTCCAAAATATTATTATTATTATTATTATTATTATTATTATTATTATTATTATTATTATTATTATTATTCTTAAAAGTTCATTCTTATTTTCTGTAAGGACCCGAATTTTTGTAGAGATTTAGTGACACTTGCACTTTGGTTTCGAAAGGTTTTGGGCCAAGGTGACACCTTATGGAACATCCAAGCTTGATCGAAGTTCACTTTCAAGACTTCAATTCAAGCATTTTATTGTTTTCAAGGCCATTATGGGTCTCCAACATCACGTCAAGTTCAAAGAGATTTCATTGGTTAAGTTTTTCACATGTACCGGTAGAAGGGTCAAATTTAAAGGCGAATATCTCTTAGGAAAAAGGAATATGGGGGCGCATGACCTACCAAATTGAAGCTCTTTGAGTTAGGTTTCCAACCCACTTAGTTTCACCTCATTTCGAGTTTGGATGAAGGAGTTATGACCATTTTCATGAGACCCTCTTGTGCAATGTTGCCACACAGGCACCTACATGGGCTGTGAGGCTTCTCACGACCCGTGGGAGTAAATTGGGGCCTGAAATGACCATTTTTTATCTAAGTGATAGGGCACGGATCGTGGCACGAGCCATGTGGCTTTCGAATGACCGTGTGGCTGGTCGTATGGCTGGTGTGTGAGACAAGGTTGGCATGGGAGGGAGCATTTTGGTTAGGTATGGTGCCACAACCCTTCTCATGGACCATGGAAAGCTTCATTACCCATGTAGCCAGGCATGGACTCTCCTTCCATCAACATTGTTTCCTAAGTCTTGCTTCACGGGCATTCCATACGGACCGAGGAGTACCACATGACTCGTGGTGCCTTCTGTATAGGTGAACCTTGCCTATTGTTTTTTTCTAAGTGTTGAAGTCAAGTTCTAACTTCCAGAAATTTTGCTAAGTGTGGGTTCACGGGAAAGTTCATGGACCATATAATTCCACATGGACCGTTTACTCTCCAGTCAAATGACTTTTGGTAAATTTTTACTCCGATTCATTACAGGCGTTTTCATAAATTCGGTTAATTCTATTGGACTTTTGGGAATTCCTATGCTATTCTAAGGTCATCAAAATACCTAAAATCTATTTCAAACATTCAAAAATAACTCTTCATATTTTAGAACCTCTCAAAAGCTTTTCACAAAAGAACTCTTGGAGATTTTGAAATTTGAGTTTTGGAATTCATCTCTTCTTCGAAATTCTTTGGGGTTTCTTCATCTTAGTGAAGGTATGTGGATTTTGATCCTTGGTTACTTCCAATCAAAGAGACCCAAGTTATTTTCAAGAAATCTATATGAATTTTTGCTTACTTTAGTTTGGGGTTTTAAAGTATTTTGATTTCTTAAATTTCAATAATGAATGGGTTATGTTTATCTATAGATTAAAGATGAATTAAGCTTTGAAATATTGAAATACATTGTTATTAAGAATATTTAAATATGCATGGTCCTTAAATATTTGAATCTAAGTATGGGTGATTATATTATGATTTCAAATGTGAATTTAACTATGTTTTCACTTGAATTTCTTATTATATTGATGGTTTTAGATTGAACCTCAATTACCTAGGCCATTCTCACATCATTCATAGCATATACATTCATCTTTATGAGTATTTATGGAAATTATATTATGGGTTAAGCCGAATTATGTTCTATGATATGATTTTAATAAGATATTATCTATGACGATATTTTGATCACATACATGTCTATGATTATAGCTATTTGAGCATTTTCGATGTTTTCACCATCTTGTATATTAATAGGCTATTCCTATGCATGAGTATTATGAATATGAAACTATGAATTTTGGCATTTGAGCCAAAGTATGAATTATTATGAATGATGTTTGGCCTTTAAGCCTAACAATGCATTGAAATGGCTTTGGAAATGATCATTGTCTCTTTGAAAGCATGTAAATATATACATATATGTATTCTTGTGGGATGATGACTGAGCACCGATGGATTAGGGGTATTAGGGCTATCCCCAAGGGCCCTCTCCCTTTCCTTGAACTATGTGCCTAGCATAGGTCCTCTCCGAAATGGGGATGCTTGTAAGGAAAGTTATCTCAAAAATGGGGATGCCCGTAAGGAGAAGAATAGATATGATATGTTATATGTGAAAATCCTATCCGAAAAGGGGATGCCTATAAGGAAGGTTGCTTCATATGAAATGGGGATGCCCATAAGGTAAAGTATGTTTTACCTTTAGCAAGTAGACCATCTTTTTACCGATGGGGGATTTCATCGGGAATCCAAGTAATAGCTTACTTGGTCTTACTTATGTCGGTTGAGGTCACATTCACAGTATATATATGAGCGTCATTTACATTTCATGCATCATGAACTTCATAGCATCTTGTTATATTAAGTTCCTTGCTATAAATCTCCTTCTGTATTATGTGCCCTTGCCATCTAACATTGTATACAGGTTTTGGTAAGTTACATGCATTGCACCCTACATACTAACGCATATTTTTTCCTACATGATCTCACCATATAGGGACCGGAGATTACGTTTATCCACCGTTTGATGATTTGATCGAATTTTGAGACATTGGTTATGGTGAGTCCTATCTTCCAAAGACAAGCCACCATTCCTCTACCTTAAGCCGCTATTATTTATGTTATCTATACCTTGAGGTGAACCTGAAACATGTCTTGGACCCCTTCTATCTTATGACTAGAGGCATTGTTGGACATCTTGTAGACTCTCGTCGGATCTATATGTTATGTATTATATGTGACCCTTATGATCATGATTATCTTTTGATTATGGCTATCAAGGATTGATTATGGAAACATGATATGTATATGTATGTTTGATGTGGAAATGTGGAAGATCTTAAATCCCAAATTTCCCCCATAGCGTTATTCATACTTACCCTCCCTTTAGTTATTATTTGCTATATGCTATGTGAATTCATGCTAATCCCTTTCCCTAAGATAGCCCTATAGCGTAAGTCCTCCTTTCCCATCCCTTAGAACTATTTATTTAATTTTCAATGCGGTTTCGAACCGACGATGTGCGTTTTGGTACTTTGAAACTTGTTTGGGGACTCTTGGGTTCCCATTCACCATGTCACTCCTAGACCCTAGGTTCGAGTCATGACATTTTCGAATGGATTTGTCTTGATTCAATTTTTTTGAGTTTTATTTTATTGATTGAGCTTGAATGAAGGTAGTTTACTGTTTGCTTATAGCTGCTAAAGAAGAGTAAAGAGAAAAAAAGGGATATTCTTATAAATAGTGAAGATAAAAGGGTGAACAATCCAGTGTTCATCGACTTACGCCCATCCCTACCTTTTAAGATACTCACAGATTTCCCCATACCCTCCCCTTATTTATATGTTTTTTCTTCCTTCATCATATGTATACTATACAAAGTGACCCATAAGACCATGTTCCTGGGTCGCCTTCAGGTGTGGTCGAGTCTGCCTTGACCATATTTCTTGGATTGAGAAGATTGTTTTGCTATAGCTCTGAAATGTGATGCCCCTTCCTCTCCAAGATATTTTAATTTTTTTCCAAAAGTAGCCTTTTATCTTTAATAAATTCAAAATTATAGGTAAGTTCAGGCAACGTGTTTGTTCCTTCGTTCTTTTGAAAACATGAAGCGTTTCTTATTTAAAGTTCAAACAAAGACTTTAAGTAGAGATAGGTAGAGTACAACTCAATCTCACCTCAAAAATACTCAGCTCCAAACAAAATCGAGTATCTTTGATAGTCTTTCTACTCTAAGTCCTGGAGTTTTGATTAAATTCAAATTTGATCATAACAAAGGATATTCAAGTCATCCACCTATATTTATGCTTCGTTTTTCCGTCTTGCAGAAGTGGAGAAGCAAAACTGAGAAAATATCAGCGAAAAGCTAGGTTAGACAAGATTGCAGCAAGATAGAAATTACGGGGCTAGCTCTTAAAAGGAAGACAAATAGTCTCAAGTTCAAATGAGTATTTCTAATATATAAATAGTACTTAGGGAAGTGAGATAGAAGCACAAACTTACTACTATGTTTAATAGGTAGGAGGGAACTTGGAGATCTTGGATTTTGAAAGAGATCATCAATATGATAGAAATTGAAATATGCATCAAAATTTGCCCACTCATTTGAGTCACTTCCTTCACTAACATTTGCATCTAATGCCCCAACGATGTTTCTTGGATCAAACATATTTTGTTCACTAGTATATTGCATGAAATTAGCATTTGTTTCTCTCAGTCATTTCAATTGTGGTGTTTCCAACATCTACATCAGGTGATGTTGTTACATGGGCTACATTAAAACCCAAGCTATAATATTTTAATAAATAAAGAAATGGTAGTAAGGGAAGTGACATATATAGAAGGACAGACTGACAATTATTTTCATTAGGTAGGATAGCATTGGGAGCTTTAGGATTTTGGAAGAAATCATTTATAAGATTAAAATTGAAATCTGCATCAAAATTTTCCCTCTCATTTGAATTATTGTAATGACCCGTTAGGTTATTTTGAGAACTAGTCCTCTTGACTTCCTAAAAGGTTTATCTTGATAATTTTAAAAAGAGTATTTTGGACTATAGTCCATAATTTCTATCATTTAGTTGTAGGATAACTTTAAATAATTAATTTAACTTATGGACTAAAGTGGATATTTATTTAAAAATCTATATTATCTCATATAATAAAAATTGGTTAGTAGGGTTTTAATTCTTTTATTCTAACCTAATTGTCGTAAAAGAACGAAGAGAAGGCTAGGAAAGCAAGATGACGTGAAGGAAATTTCTTACAGGTACAAATCACCAACTGAGTTTAAATGGATTCTTTATAATTGTAGGAAATTATACTACTCTAATGTAGTGTTGAATTTGGAGATATAAAGAATGATAGAAGGAATTTTCCTTGGAATTACCAAATTGCAGTGGTAGCAGCAGAAAGAATAGAACAAATCCTCCATAATAAATATAATCCTATACGTACTACTATATTGGTGCATTTGGTTGTTGTCATATATATTACCTGTTGGATAGGGGTTTGCTGCAAACTGGCTTTCTACCGTGTTTAATGTATAAGTTTTGATGTTAGATTTTGGCTCGATTATTAATTATAACTTATAAATTAAGTTCTTGATATATTAAGATGAATTAGATATGAAGTATATCATATTACGTGAATATTATTAGATTTTATATTATTTGTAGGAATTAAGACTCGACCCTAAGTTTTGAATTTAGAAAAAATTGGCTATAGAATTAATTGGATAATTTTCGAGTCTAAGCTAGATGTATAGTAACATGGGTGTTGTTCATTTCAAAATTTAATTGTGAATTCTTATTGGATTAGATTGTGGTGTTTCGGATTCCTTTCGGAAGGAGAAGGCTCACGTGCTTGATTAATTGTTATTGACTAAGGAAAGTGAATTTCTTAACCTTTGTTAAGTATATAGAATCCCGTACTTCTTGTGGAAGGTATTGAGAATGATTTATGTAGGCTTTGCTTGAAATAATTTGAATTGGGTAGTTATCCTATGTTGATCTTTGACTTGTGAATTAATGATTGAAATTTACTATATGTGAAATAGTGATTATTTGGTATTGATATCAAAGTGATACATACTTTTAGATGTGAATGTTGTTAAGGTTGTGATGGTATTGAGATATATAAATTTGCATGGCATCTTGCATACTTTATTTCCATGAACATGATTACTGTGCATTTTCTATGTGCATGCTGGATGATCCAAGGAAAGAAATGTAAAGCCGAAGGGAAATGGCTCTGGCTAATGAAAAAGAATGAGAATTAAAGAGGTTACTATGATTCGACGGACGTGTCGTGCGCCGCGACGAATACTATGATTCAAGGGACGTGTCGTGTGCCGCGATGGATACATGGTCCATGTGTGGCCCTCACAGGTTCTGACTGAGGCATGTTTATGATCAGCGGATGTGTATCGTAGGACAGACATGCATCATTCTACGTGACATTGCATTGCATTGCATTACATCTCATGTCATTCATCTTTATCCCATAATACTCTAGCTTTTTATGATTATATGGAGTGCTATTGAGATTGGTTATTCATTATATCATTGACTTGTTTATGTCCTTATGTGATTAGTTTTATATTGATTTAATAATATTTGATGAATTAGCGAGAACTTGATAAATTGTAGAATCTTTCCTTATGACTTGAAAGTGGGATAAATGATGATTATACTATCATAGGCTTTGATAATAGAATTTTCGGATGGTGTAATTGCGAAGGTTATGAATTAGGTTGTAGTTGTGGGAGTTTGGTTGGAGTGTTGGGGGTACCAACATTCTATATTACTTAACTTTGTGTTTATTAGTTCGCTTGCTGGGTACCGCGTGTTTGGTACTCATCCCTTGCTACAATATTTTTGTAAGTTACGAGCCCGGCTCGTCATGATACTCTTTAATCTTCCTTGTTTGTGGTTTTCTACAGAGATTGTGAGAGGTAGCTGTTTGCCATCCCAACTGACTTCTTACTCCTGATTATGATTTTGTTCTATTCCAGAGACAATATCATTTGATACTTATGTTTTCTTTCGAATCTATTGTAATACATTAGAAGCTTGTGCACGTGATAACTAGATTTTGGGGGGTTTTAATCAAGTTGACTCGTTATCCATAATTGAACTTTCATTTTTATTATAATTCCGCACTTTTAATGTTATAGTTGGGTTGTAGGCTGACTTGTCTTGGTGGGATAAGACAAGTGCCATCACGCCCATTTTTGGGTCATGACAGCTGGTATCAAACCTAGGTTCATAGGTCTCACGGGCACACAAGCTGAGTCTAAGTAGATTATCAAGGATCGGTATGAAGACGTCCGTACTTATCTTTGAGAGGCTATGGAGACTGTTAGGAAACTCCCCTTTTATTTATTCCTTCTTATCGTGTGTGATGATGTTTGTTGGTACTAAGTATGCCCATGTTCTTTTGATAGATGGCGAGGACTAGAGCTAATGTTCCTGGTGGTAGAGGTGAGGCAGCTCTAGAGGAGGTTGTTGAGGCCCCAGTTAGAGGTAGGGGTAGAGCTCGAGCTAGAGTTCGGGCTCCTGGGGTAGCACCAGCGAGAGGTCATACTAGAGAGGTCTCTGCAGAGCCTACGGCTGACCTTAGAGGGAACCAGGTTCCTTCAGAGCACACAACTTTACCATTGTTACAGGATACTTTATTGAGGGTGCTGAATGTACTCGAGAGTCTTGGTTCGAGCAGGAATACGAGATGCAGGCCAGGCGGTTCTCAAACCGGAGGAGGAGCTCAAACCCCAGATCAGCATGATGTTCCACTGGTCCATGATCCGGTAGAGCAGCCACCAGTGGGTACTAGAGTTGAGATTGATCCTTCACCAACTATTGAGGTTCGGGGTGCACCTATGGCTACCTTGACTGAGAGTGAGCAGCACTGCTATGAGATGTTTAGGAAGATGAAACCCACCTCAATTTCAAGCGGAAAGACTGAGGATACTCATGAGTTTCTGACTACTTGTAAGGAGTTGTTGGATACTGTTGGCTTAGCTGAGTTACTGGGGTTTGATATGTCACTCTTCATCTTCGTGGGCCAGCCAGAGAATGGTGGAGGACATATTCAGGATCCTTGCCTGTGGGGTCTCCTACAGTGTCTTGGGAGATGTTCTCTGGTGCTTTCTATGATAGATTTGTCCCTTGGAGTGTAAGGGAGGAGAGTCGATTGAGATTTGAGAGCCTGAGGCAGGATGGCCTATCAGTCACCGAGTATGAGACCCATTTCTGTCAGTTATCTAGACATACTACAACCATTATTCCAAACGAGACAGAGAAAGTACATAAGTTTGTGAGAGGATTGACCTATTCTATTCGACAGGCAGTGTTTAGAATATCTAGAGTTAGGGCCTCTTTCCAGTCTGTTGTGAGTGCTACTAAAGAGGTAGAGCTGATAGAGAGAGAAGAGTTTGGGGACCCTAAGAGGGTTCATGCATCCAGTCAGTTTTCTGGTACCTCATCTGGGGGTAGAGAGTTCGATATGGGAGGTGGCTCATCCTAGCGTCGAGGGCCACTTCATGCATCATTACTAGCTTCTGAGGCTGGTCAGACCCATCGTGGGTTTACAGGGCGAGACAGCTATAGTAGTTCGTCAGGATCTGTACGTCAGTTCCAGAGTCAGAGGTTTTGTTATGGTTGTAGGGATCCTAATCACGTGATGCGACAATGTCCCTTATTGGGGGGACAAGGTGGGCCTCATCCCGGATCTTCAGTTCAGACTAGACCACCGGCGCCATCACCATACAGAGGGTGAGGCAGAGCTCAGACAGATAGAGGTGGCCGCATTCCAGATAGAGGAGCGAGTGGTTCCATAGTCCCACAAAGTGGGGGTAGAGGCATTGCTCAGACAGGTGGTGGTAAAGGGCCACATTGCTATGCATTTCCAAGGAGGCCCAAGGCAGAGGCTTCTAATGCAGTCATCATAGGTATTATCTCGGTTTGTCATCAATCTGCAGTTGTATTGTTTGATCCTGGATCTACCTACTCCTATGTGTCATCCTACTTTTCACTTGGATTCGACTTGCTATGTGATCGTATGCCTGTACCCATTCATGTTTCTATACCAGTAGGTGAGCCTTTAGTGGTGGATCGAGTGTATCGATCCTATCTTGTTTCTTTGTCTGGGTATGATACTTGGGTAGATATGATTATTCTGGAGATGGTAGATTTTGATGTTATCTTAGGGATGGATTGACTTTCCCCATATCATGCTATTCTTGATTGCTATGCAAAAACGATGACCTTAACCATGCTCGGGGTACCAAAAATTGAGTGGAAGGATGATAGTGGTTCTTATCCAAGCAAAGTCATCTCTTACGTTCGTGCTTAGAAACTGATTGATAGGGGATGTATGTCTTACTTGGATTTCATTCGGGATACTAATGTTGATCCACCTTCTATAGAGTCTATTTCGGTAGTTCAAGAGTTTGTCGATGTGTTTCCCACTGACCTTCCAGGTGTTCCTCCCGATAGGGATATTGAATTTCATATTGATCTAGAGCCGGGCACAAAGCCCTTCTCCATTCCTCCGTAAAGAATGGCTCCAGCTGAATTAAAAGAATTGAAGGAGCAGCTCCAAGACTTGTTAAGTAAAGGATTTATTCATCCTAGTGTGTCACCTTAGGGTGCCCCAGTCTTGTTTGTGAAAAAGAAAGATGGGTCCATGAGGATGTGTATTGATTATAGGCAGCTAAACAAAGTGACTGTCAAGAACACATATCCACTTCCTCGTATTGATGACTTGTTTGATCAGCTTCAGGGAGCATCTTTGTTCTCTAAGATTGACTTGAGGTCTGGTTATCATCAGCTAAAGATTAGAGCATCAGATATTCCTAAGACAGCTTTTCGAACTCGTTATGGCCACTATGAATTTTTGGTGATGTCCTTTGGGTTGACTAATGCCCCTGCAGCGTTCATGGAGTTGATGAATAGGGTGTTCCGTCCATACTTAGATTCTTTTGTCATAGTATTCATCGATGACATCTTGGTGTATTCCAAGACTAAGACTGACCATGTTAGTCACTTGAGGATAGTGTTACAAAGGTTGAGGGAGGAAAAACTATACACAAAATTCTCCAATTGTGAGTTTTGGCTTGATTCGGTGATATTCTTAGGGCATGTGATGTCTAAAGAGGGGATTAGAGTGGATCCGGCTACGATAGAGGCAGTTAGAGCATGGACAAGGCCTACTTCAGCTACCGAGATTCACAGTTTTGTGGGGTTAGCAGGGTACTATCGACGGTTTATTCATGGTTTTTCTTCCATTGCAGCCCCACTGACTAGATCAACTCAGAAGAATGTATCCTTTGATTGGAGCGATGAGTGCGAGGCAAGCTTCCAAAAGCTCAAAACCTTGTTGACTTCAGCTCCTATTCTGACCTTACCTGAGACAGGTGTAGACTTTACAGTATATTGTGATGCGTCAGGAGTTGGGTTAGGCAGTGTATTGATGCAAAGGGGTGAAGTGATTGCC
This sequence comes from Solanum clarkiae, assembly GCA_011800125.2. Taxonomy (NCBI): domain Eukaryota; kingdom Viridiplantae; phylum Streptophyta; class Magnoliopsida; order Solanales; family Solanaceae; genus Solanum; species Solanum clarkiae. The sequence goes on from JAABOM020058025.1 coordinate 49,626, forward strand.
TATGCTTCAGACAATTGAAGGTTCATGAGAGGAATTACCCTATCTATGACTTAGAGCTAGCAGTTTTGGTTTTTGTTCTTAAGTTATGGCATCATTACTTATATGGTGTACATTGTGAGGTCTTCACTGATCATAAAAGCCTTCAGTATATATTCAGTCAAAGGGATCTAAACTTGAGGCAGCGTAGGTGGATGGATTTGCTAAAGGACTATGATTTAACCATCTTATATCATCCGGGGAAGCAGAATGTTGTGGATGACGCCTTGAGTAGAAAGACTTCTAGCATGGGGAATCTAGCCACCATTCGAGTGGAGGAGCAACCTTTGGCCAAGGATGTTCAGCGTCTAGCTAATGGCCTAGTCAGGTTACAGCTTTCTGATAAGGGAGGCGTACTTGCTTTCCTTGAGGCTCGTTCTTCCTTGATGGACCAGATTCGAGAACGTCAGTTTGAGGATGAGAAGTTATGCCTCATCATAGACAAAGTGACCAGAGGAGGGGCTAAGGAAGTAGTGCTTGATCCTGATGGTGTTTTAAGGATCGGAGGTCGAGTCTGTATGCCTAAGGTAGGTGATTTGATTAGATTAATTCTTGAGGAGGCTCACTGTAATCGTTATTCTGTTCATCCAGGAGCAACGAAGATGTATCATGACCTGAATCAGCACTATTGGTGGTGTGGTATGAAGAAGGATATTTCAGAATTTGTGGCTAAGTGTTTGACTTGTCAGCAGGGTAAGTGTGAGCACCAGTGGCCTGGAGGCAAGCTTTAGAGGATGCCCATTCCTACATGGAAGTGGGAGCGAATCATTATGGATTTTTTGGTGGTTTTGCCCACTACTGTGGGCGGTTATGACTCTATTTGGGTGGTTGTTGATTGATTGACTAAGTGTGAACATTTTATTCTGGTTAAGGTCAAGTACACAGCAGAGAAGTTAGCTGAGCTATACATCAGTCAGATAGTCAGATTGCATGGTGTGCTAGTTTCTAACATTTCTGATCGGGGTTCACTCTTCACTTCACATTTTTGGAGGGCCTTGCAGCATGGACTCAGTACTCAGCTGGATATGAGCTCAGCCTTTCACCCTCAGACAGATGGACAGTCTGCGCGGACTATTCAGGTGATGGAGGATATGTTACGAGCGTGTGTGATTGATTTTGGTACCCGTTGGGACCAACACTTGCCCTTGGCAGAGTTCGCCTACAATAATAGTTATCACTCTAGCATTCAGATGGCTCCATTTGAGGCATTGTATGGTAGACAATGTATATCTCCGATTGGTTGGTTTGATTCTGCTGAGACGGACTCATTAGATGCAGACTTTCTGAGAGATGCTATGGAGAAAGTCCATATGATTCAGGGTAGATTTTTGATGGCTCAGAGTCAACAAAAGAGTTATGCAAATAAGAAGGTTCGAGCATTAGAGTTTATGGAGGGCGATCACGTTTGGCTCAGAGTATCACCCATGAAGGATGTGATGCAATTTGGGAAGGAGGGAAAGCTCAACCCTTGATTTATTAGCCCATTTGAGATTTTGGAGAGAGTTGGAGAGGTGGCCTATAGACTGGCCTTGCCACCTAGCTTATCA
>JAABOM020058026.1:0-14405 GCA_011800125.2 Solanum clarkiae
TAAGCCAAACTCACTTGATACCCCTATCATACATCGGAAAAAAAAATTACCTGAGTTCACTTACTCAACATTCACAAAATACTCCCAATTGGATAATTATACTTAATTTAAGAAATACGGGGTCTAATACTTATACTTATTATTAAGTATTAACCTTTAATTTTTTTTTATAGTTGAATGATGGTCACTATTTAGTAGTCAAACTCTAAACTTGCGAAAGTTTGCCATGAAAAGTGTTAAGTCTAACTTGTAGCTCATCTGGATGTAAGCGAAATTGGAGTGTGTTTGAACACGTAAGAAGAAGAATAGTTTATATCTTAATATCCACATTATGTTATTACACTAATTAGTTAAAGTATTCTACTACTTATGTGCAGATTCATTGTAAAAGGAGAAATAGGCTTGCACTATCGTGTCTCGATGATGTAGTGTACACTAAGTACAATCGAACACTGAAACATCATTATGATGCTCGTTACACCATAGATGCAATTGCCTTGGATTATATTGATGAGTCAAATGAATGGTTGGTTGGAGCCCCCGAAGATAAAGAAGATGAACTGATATATGAGGAAGGTGATCTTACTTGGGGTACAATTGCTACGACTATTGGAGCTGACGAGAGAAACTATAGTCTTAGGGGAGCTCCTTCAAGAATAAGGACACTTGACAAGGGCAAGGGAGTAGCTTCAAGTTCAAGTACAACATGGACACTAATTGATGAAGAATCTGAGGAGGAAGAAGATGAGGAGCAATATAATCAAAATGAAATTATTGTTGATCTTGAAAATCTTGATAATCTTGAAGAAGAATAGACTTTTAGTATTGTTTGTCAATCTAGATTTTATTTGCCTTGATATCTATTATTAGTTTTTGGTTTGCCTTTTTGGATTGAAATAGATCTTGCTATTGAGATTTTGGATATTTATATGTGTAATTAAATATTTTAAAATTTTGGTATAAATTGGCGTCTCAATCTTTGCGCTCGCCTCGCCGCTTGGCGAGGCAGGTCCTTATCGCCTTTCGCCGTCCAAAACACTGATTCAATGATTGGGAATAGAATAGTTAGCTATTTATATCAACCTGCGTAATCCTCCCCTCATGAGCAGCTCGCTAGAATAGTGGTCCTAAAATTAGCCATGGCTAGTGGCGACAAGAGAAAATTACATATATTTAGGATCGATAAGAAAAAAATCACCTAGTATTTTTGTCTTTTCTGAAATTTGAATCTAATGCCTCATTATTCTCAACTTACTTTATTTATCGGTAAGTCATAAATTCTTAAGTTCAATTTCTCAACATTGTTAGAGTAGGTCAAAGTCGCACAATGATTGAAAATACAATAAAGTTATATTCATATCGACTTAGACAATTCTTTCCTTATGAGTTACTTGCTTTTGAGATTGAGCAAGACTCATGTGCCTTATCTTTAGAAGTCTTTCTTTTACTTGCCATATCGATCTAAAATTATTCCAATATTTTCACAAAACAGATAAATACATAATATGCACACGTGAAAGCAATCAAACGCATATACAGGTTGGGGTACCCAAAAGAAAAGTAATAAATATCATTAAAATCCTATATAAACACCATGCAATTACCCTAACGCCTGGAGTTGCTGGACTCGGCTCCCCTCCAGTGTGCATCTCCTCCAGTGCCTCTAGTGCACTCTTAAATAAATGCCATCTATCCACTTATGTAATTAATGGTCAAAAATTAATTCCTTTTTTACTCTAACTATAGTTAACAAATAATAACTCATACAAATCAATAATAAAAATAAATCTAAAAATTAATACAAATCAATAATAGAAATAAACTCAAAATTAAAAACAATTCCTGCAAATCAATAGCAACTCTGGCAAATCCACAGATATAAGTTATTATTCTAACCAAAATTAAAACCCAAACCAGATTCAGCAAAAATCAGTCGATGTTTTTAATGCAAAATGGAAGCTCATTGTTGTCTTCTCTGTTGCTGTCCAGAAACCAGCAAGCAGAGTCTCCATTGTTGTCTTCTCCGTCAAGCTCATTACCATCAACGTCACAAATATAACGAAACCTATCAAATGCCTATGAAAATATAGCTAGCATTTTTAAAATAGGGAGCACTTCAATGTTTTGCTTTGCTGGAAAAAATGCTTCAGATGAACTGCAAAGATCAGTATTCATCTTCTTCTTTTTGTGCGACTCAAGTTCAATTGGTGTTTTTTTTTTTTTTTTGTTTTTTCAATTTTGCATTAGGAACATGGACTGATTTTTGCTGAATCTGGTTTGTTGGCTTTTAATTTCGGCTAGAATAATGACTTCTATCTGTAGATTTGTTTTTAACTTTTATTCTATTTTTATTATTGATTTGTATTAATTTTTAGATATATTTTTATTATTGATTTGTATGAGTTATTGTTTGTTAACAATAGTTAGATAGAGTAAAAAAAGAATTAATTTTTGAGCGTTGATTGACAGATGACATTTATTTAAGAGTGCACTGGAGGAGATGCACACTGGAGGGCAGCCTAGTCCGAAGTTGCTCAAGGACTCTGGCGCAAGACGGTGGAGGGCAAGAAATCGACCAACAAAGCACTAGGGTTCGTCTGATTCTTGTCGCCACACAAGATTTCGATGATCATATAGATATATGTAGGTTTCTCTTGTCGCCACTTGCCATGGCTAATTTTAGGGCTCTATTTTGTTTGCTCTCTGACGATACGATATATTCTTAGGAAAAAGAAAAAGGAACTGACAAGTGTGACGTGTTACTATTTCATGGCTTCACATATGCCGACGCTTTAACCTTGAGTCACATGATTTCTCAGTCCATGACTTCTCTTTATTTTTTGATTTTTCATTCGTATTTTCTTGACAGTGTAAATTTAAATTTGTATTAAAAAGTTTTTTTAATTAAATTTAAATTTATGTTGAAATTTTTTATATTTGCAATAAATTACTCTCTAATAAAAATAATTCGTATCTTACAAAAATATAAATGTAAAATTTAACGCATAAATTTATATTTGGTAAAAAAAAGAGATCATTTTAAATTTTATAAAAATAAACTTGTGCTAAGCATGGAGATTTTTTTTTTTGTATGTGTGTGTATCTATCTATCTATCTATCTATATATGTGTGTGTGTGTTTGAGAGGATTATATTAAAGAACCTAGTTATTACATTGTTGACCACTAAATATTATAAAATTATGCATCTTTAACAATTTTTAATCATAGATATTTATTTATGAAAAGAATATAAGATGCTTGATTTGTTAATATGACACTTTTGAATATTTCGAAATCTTATTTATAAACTATCATTGCTCATATGATATTGTATCTGAATTGAAAAATTAGTATTAACAACTTGTGATTGTGGGGTTTCATATTTATGCGGAAAATATAGCTTTGGAAATTAAATATATGTTCAAGCAAATTTTCAAATCAATTTAATTTTAAATTATATTCAAATGTATGCTAAATTTTTCATGTTTGAAAGGTCAAAATATTTTCTAAAAAGTTGACAACCTTAACAAAAATAATTTTTCAATAAAAATAGTGAACATAAATTGCATAAGATTATAAGGATCCGGACTTCGTACGACTTCATTGGAGCTTGAAATTTTCGTTTTTGGCAAAAGTTGGACCAAGTGTCACCTCAAGGGAGACAAAATGGTCTGTGTGGCCTCCAGTGAAGTGGTACTTGGCCTTAATTTTGGGTGTGTGGCCTTGGAGTGGAGTTTCGGGCTAAGGCACATCACACTCGGACCTCACATGGGCCGCGTGACACTTCACGGGCTGTGTGGAGGGTTGTGTGATGGTCTTGAGCTTGGAACACCAATGTTTGGAGCTAAATAGGGGGACACAGCCACTTCACATGGACCGTGTGAAGGCACACGGGCTGAATGGCCAACCATATAGCCTCCGAGGTGGAAATTTTTTCTAAGTATAACTTCACTATGAGATATTTTATTTTGTCCAAGGGAGGTGCCACAAGCAGTTTCACGGACCGTGTGACACCACAGCCCGGGTGGCCCTTCCGTGTGGCTCACTTTTGGCTCAAAATTTTTTTAAGTATGGGAATCTCCAAGTTCAAGCCAGGTTCACTTTCAAGCCTCCAATTAAAGATTATTTATGTTGTTTAAGGCCATCATGGGACTCCCACATCAAGCTAAGTTCAAAGGATTTCCGTCGGATGAGTTTTTCACAAGTATCGATCAAAGGGTCAACCTTAAAGGGGCATATCTCTTAGCAAAAAAGGAACTGGGTGGACCAAGACCATCAAATTAAAGCTCTTTGAATTAGCTTTCCAACGCACTTGGTTTTACCTCATTTAGAGTTCAGATGAAGAAGTTATGTTCGTTTTCGTAGAACTAATCTGTGTAGGGGTATATGCGTATTTTCTTTAATTCTGTTTCATTAATGGCGTTCTCGTAAATTTGGTTATTTCTATTGGTCTTTTGGGATTTCCTATGCTATCTAATGACCTTATAAAGACCTAAACCCTATTCCAAACATTCAAAACTCACTCCTCACATTTTAAACTCTCTCAAATTTCTCTCGAGAACTCTTGAAGATTTTCAACTTGGGGATCAAGGGAAATTCAAGTCTCCTTCAAACTTCTCTTGGAATTTCTTCAATTGGGTCTAGGTATGTGGGTTTGATCTTTGGTTCCTTTCAACTAAAGAGATCCAAATTTTTTCAATCAAAATTTCATGCCCCTTTTCAAGCCTTATTTATGCATGAGTAGTTATATTATGATTTTAAATGTGGATTTAATTACATTTTCACTTGAATTTCATATTATATTGTTGATTTTAGACTGAATCTTAATTACCCAAGCTATCTTTTTCACATCATTCATTGCATTCAAATTTATGACATTGGATTATTTTGAAAATTATGGAATGGGTTAAGCCCTATTATGTGCTATGATATAATTTTGATAAAATATTGGTTATGACAAAAATGTGCTCACATATATGTCTATGATTATGACTCTTTGAGCATTTTGGGTGCTTTCACCATCTTGTATATGAATGAGCTACTCCTATGCATGAGTATTATGACTATCAAAATGTTTTGCCCCGAGCCTATACCCTGGACGTAACTGGCACTCAGAACCATTGCTGGTCCCAAGCAAACCACTTGACCTGGCTACTTACTCAGGTGAAGACTTAAATAATAGTGGAAAGGCTTTAAATAACGAACATAACGCTACTAAACTTGTCTGAATAAACTGAAAAGGGAAGTAGATCAATAGTTAAATCAATCAATCAGGACTGAAGTATCTGACACATAGTCTATGGAACCTCTATTAGAATAGTCTGAAAGGACTACCGGTACAGGCCCCAAGCAACCATAACTGAAAATAAATGCTGAAAGGAAAACACAAACGACTCCAAGCCTCAAACTGAGAAGAGGCCTCACCGATATCTGGAAGATGTCTGGTCCTCAACGAAGCAACTGTTAAGGGACTCTGTCACCTGCATCTGCATTATAAAATGATGCAGGTCCTAAGGATGTCAGTATGTGAAATGAACGGTATGTAAGATGGCCAAAACAGGAACTCAGAGTGATGCAACATTTCAACGTACCTAATCATATCTCAAAATAGAATAACATAAGTAATAGATACTCTGTATGCTGAAAATAAACATGTTGAAGGTAAACATACTGAAAATCTGTATAAATACATAACTTGCTTTAACTTGAGGAGTTTCTCTAACCGACAACCACCACTATGAGCTTCATGGTGATACAACGTCTTGCCCACGCTGCCAGAGCCGTCTCGTACTTTGCCAGCGTAAGGGACAAAAAACTATGGTAGTGGATCTATCCTAAAACTAGGTCATTTTAGTGGCTAATGAGGAATATACCTTGGTATAATCCTATCCTATGCTAACTTCATAGTTTACGAGTTCAAGTAATTAGTTCTACTCTCACTCATAGCGATGCTCAATACTACTCCCAAAATAACTTTTATATAGCTCATAAATTAAAGAATATGAATTCTCAATTTTTTTGATCTTTCGGGTACTTAGCCCAACTAGACCATTTAACCTTCTCATCTGAACTCTTTATCTTGACTGAAACTAGTATCTTTTCAAGTATTTTCAAACATATGGGTTACTCAGCTATAGTGCAAAAGCAGTTCAAAGAAACTGATTCTTAAACCCAACTCAAACTATAGGCTTTATGAGTATTCATGAAACCCATATAAAATTTACAAAAGATCATCCATGGTTATAAATCTTGGTAGCAATACTTTAAATTAATAATAAAGAAATCAAGAATCATAATACTTATCAAGAATCTATACGTATGAATAGAATTATAATGAACCTCATAGAAAAGCATGAATTTTGATCTTAACTTATACTTGGAAATTCTTGGATGAAAACTAACTTATGATTTCTAAAATATCCATAAAAAAGCTTTTGGAGTGGCCTTACATACCTCGGGAAAGAATTCATGGAAGAGCTTGGAACGAATTCTTGAATGTCCTACTAGTTCTTGATCCTAAGCTTTAAGACTTTGGAGAGGTTTTGAAATTATGCGAGTGAATTTGCACATTCTGGGTTTGATTTAGAGTTAAAATTGATTATTTTAGGCTTATGGAGGGTGGGAAAAGTCAAAACTACCCTTTCTTGAGTAAAAGAAAAATGAAGGTTGGAATTTATGCATGTCCGCCTTGCGCCTCAGACGTGGACATATATATTTTTCTCATTTTCCGCGAAACAGATTCCCTCGAAAATTAAAAAAATTTCCTAAGTGTGATTCCACGTCCCAGGTGCGTCGCACCCTGTGCACGAAACCTCATTACCCGAAAAGAATTAGCGAAATTTTTAATTCACCTCGGTTGCTTAAAATTCAAGTCGAACCATTTTTCCACTCAATTTTTTGTGCTGATCGCAAATCTGGTCTCGAATTTGTGAACGAAGCATGGGAAGACACTTACGCGCATGGTCAATTCTAGGGGTATTTTGTTCTTTTCATGGGGGTGTCACAATATCTCCCCTTTGGGATCATTCGTCCTCCAATGATAATGATATGAAGAATTTAGCTCAAGACCACAAGGTTACTACACTTTAAACAAAGATAAGTCTTCGAGATCAAGTATGTAAATTTACCTTCAAGGTCCTCATTTAGGCCAATGAACAAGTGTGGGTACTTGGCCTTCATGTCTTCTTCTGCTTCCCATGTGGCTTCTTTCACGAATTGGTTTCTTCACAACACTTTCACCGAAACTATCTCTTTGGTCCTCAACTTGCGAACTTATCGGTCTAATATCTGCACCAGGATCTCTTCATATGACAAGTTATTTTTGATTCCCACACTTTCAATAGAAACAACTAGAGAGGGATCTCCCAAGCATTTCTTAAGCATAGAAATATGAAATACTGGGTGTATAACACTCAACTCTGCTGGTAACTCCAACTCGTAAGCTACACCACCAACCCTTCTCAGAATCTGGACTGAGCTTCCCTTTTTTTCTAAATCTCATATCTCCTTTCATTGGTGATACCTTCAGGTACACCCAATCACCTACTTCAAATTCCAGATTTCTCCTTCTAACATCCATATATGACTTTTGCCGACTCTGGGTTGTCTTTAGCCTTTCTTGGATAACCTTCATCTTCTCCGTAGCCTGATGAACTAGATCAGGTCCTATTTAACTAGCCTCACTAACTTTGAACCACCCAATGGGTGATCTACACCTTCTCCCATAAAGAGTTTCATACGGTGCCGTCTGTATGCTATCTTGGAAACTATTATTATAGGAACACTCAATCAAGGGTCAGTGATCATCCTAGTTACCTTTAAAGTCTACCACGCATACTCTCAACATATCCTCAAGGGTCTGTATAGTTCGCTCTGCTCGCCCGTCCATCTGCGGATGGAAAGCTGGACTAAGATTCACCTTCGTACCAAGCCCTTTCTGAAAGGACTTCCAAAACTGTGTTGTGAACTAGGCTCCTCTGTCTGAAATAAGAGATATAGGGACCCTGTGCAGCCTAACAATCTCCTTCAGATAAAGTCTGGCATAGTCCTCAGCTGTATTAGTCATCTTGACTAGTAGAATGTGAGATGACTTGGTCATTCTGTCTACTATGACCCATATCGAATCATGCTGTCTACGGGTTCGAGATAAGCCTGTTATGAAGTGCATGTTAACCATCTCCCACTTTCATTCTAGAATCTTGTAAGGAAACAGAATTTCCAAGCTTATATATGTCATTTAAGGTTGTCATAGGCCCCTACGAAAAGCCAAGGTCAAAAGGATTTTCGTTGGCTAAGTTTGACATAAGTAAAGGTAGAAGGGTCGACTTTAAACAAGCATAACTCTTAGCACATTTGGAACTGGGTGGCCCACGAATGTCAGATGAAAGTGCTTTGAGTTAGTTTTGCAAATCACTTGGTTTCACCTCATTTTGTTGTCGGATGAAGGAGTTATGACCATTTTCGTGAGACCCTCCCATGCAATGAAACCCCACAGGCACCTATACAGGCAGTGGTGTTTTGTACGGACCGTATGAGGTGTCTTGAGTTGGAAAAGGAAATTTTTGACCTAAGGCATAGGGTACGACTAGTGGTGTGGGTCATGTGTCTTGTCACTGGCTGTATGGCTGGTCGTGGGGTGAGTACAAGAGAGGAATAGTAGGCGTTTGGGGGAGTTTTCTTGCTGAGTGTTGTGCCATACCCCTCACCACGACTTATGGCATGGTGCACGACCTGTGATCCTTGGCATGGAGCCTAGCCAACATTTACCAGCACCAAGTATGGTGCCAGGAGCCTCCACATGGGTCGTGAGGTTCCACACGAATTGTGGAGGCCTCCATGGTTGCGACGAGACGTCTTTTTTCAATCGATTTTCAACATCAATTTTTAGACCAAGTACATTGTCACGGGCACTCCACACAACCTGTGGAGTGCCACATGACCTGTGGTACCTTCCATGGGGTACCACTTTTCCAATTTTTCCATTCGTTCACTAATGGCATTTTCGTAAATGCTAATTATTCTAATGACCCTTTTTCACTTCCTAAGCTATCGTAACCTTCCTAAAAGACCTAAACAATGTTCCAAAGGATAAAACTTGCTACTCTTATCTCAATCACACTCCCAAATCCTCTCAAGAGCGTCCATTAAGCTCCAATTCAATTTCAAGGAAACCCAAAAACAAGTGTGGATTCCAAGACCAACTTCCAAGCTTCCATTCTTCCCAAACTCAATTCCAAGGAACTCAAGGTCTAAGGTATGTGGGTTGATCCTTGATTTTCTTTCAATCAAGGAGACCCAAAATTATTTTCAAGCAATTTCATGGATTTCTAGTTTACTTTAAATTGGGGTTTTGAAGATTATGTATCCTAAAATTCTGATTATTCATAGGTAGTATTTATTTGAGGATTTTAATGTGATTTAAACTATTACATGAGGATTTACTTTGGGTTGATGGAATTTTAAAGTATGCATGTCCCCTCTAAGGCTTTGATTTAAGCATGGGTGATTATATTATAATTTTGAATTGTGGATTTCAATATGAATTTGCTTCAATTTCATGTTATACTATTGATTTTAGATTGATTCTCAATTACCCAGGCCATTTTCGCATTATTCAGAACATATTCATTCATGTTCATAGGAATTTGTGGAAATTATGTTATGGTTAAGCCCAATTATATTCTATGATATAATTTTGATAAAATATTGGTTATGAAAATATTGTGATCACATATATGTCTTTGATTGTGGCTCTTTGAGCATTTTGGGTGCTTGCACCATTTTGTATATGAATGGGCTATTCCTATGCGAGTATATAGACTATGAAATTATGTTTTGGCCTTTAAGCCTCAAAATGCATTGAAATGGTTTCGGAAATGATTTACGTCATTTGAAAGTATGTATATATATGTATACATATATTTATTCTCGTGGGATAATGACTTAGCATCGATGGATTGGGGGTGTTAGGTCTATCCCTAAGTACCCTCTCCCTTTCCTTGAACTATGTGCCTATCATAGGTTTCCAGTCCGAAGAAAGAGTTGTCCCGTAAGGAGAAGAAATGATTTGATTTGTGATTTTGTGAAAATCCTATCCGAAGAGGGAGTTGTCCTGTAAGGAAGGTTACTTTATATGAAGGGAGAGTTGTCTCATAAGGTGAAGTATGGTCTACCCTTAGCAAGTAGATCACCTCTTTACCGGTGAGAGGATTTAATAGGGATTCCAAGTAATAGCCGCTTGGTCTTACTTATGTCAGTTGAGGTCACATCCCCAATATATATAAGCGCATCATTTGCATTTCATGCATCATGACTTCATAGCATCTCGTATATTACATTCTTTGATATACAACTCTTTCTATATTATGTGCCTTGTCATCTAACGTTGATATACAGGTTTCGGTAAGTTACATGGATTGCTCCCCGCCTACTTAGTACATTCAAACGTATTAGCGCATACTCTATGCCTACATGATGTTACCATATAGGAATCAGAGCCCCTATTGATTCTTCTCGTGGCTAGACAGATTGTTCAACTTAGCTTTTGGTGAGTCCTTATGTCTGGGGACAATATCTATCTTCTTTCATGGTTATGTTTATACTACGTCTTGTATATTTTGGAAAATACTTATGACTATGAGGGTGAGCCCGGTTGTTTGTCTTGGCCCCCGCTGAGTTCTATGTCTAGAGGTATTGTTGGATAACTTATGTATTACGCTTGAGCTTTGACTCATTTGTGTTATTCAAGTATTTAACTCTTTACCTTAGACCTGATTCCCCTTGTTTATGCATATATTTTATTATCATTTTAATTACTTCCACGACTAGGGATGTGTAATGATATGCTATGACGCTTGTTTAGGGTTTCTTCAGGTCCCCCATTCGTTGGTCACTTTAGGTCCTAGGTTTGGGGTGTGACAAAGATGGTATCAGAGCACTAGGTTGTTAGATCCTCGGAGTCCAACACACTGTGTCGATTAGAGTCTTATTCATGGTTGTATTGTGCACCACAACTATGAATAGGAGTCTATAAGGCATTCTAGGAAATGTTTCACCTCTTCATGATCTATGTTGTATGATAAGGTTAGGCCCCTAGGGCTTATTATTAAACCCTAACTGTTATATTTTAGGGTATGTCTCAAGCTACTCAAGATGGCGATATGTCGAATGCGGAGGTTTGTAATGCTCTATGGGTAATAGCCAAAGTGGTAACAACATTGGCAACTCAACTCAATTTACAGTGGGCACTCCTGAGACTTCTAGTGGTGAGAGGAGAGGTAATGAGGCCAAGAGGGCCCGTGTTGAGGGTAAGTTTCAAAGTTCCAAGGGGAGAGATAGGGGTGGTATGGTGCCTTATGCTAGGTGCCCAAAATATGCTAGATGCCATAATGGCCCATGCTTGAAGAAAGCCAATGCTTGTTATGGTTGTGGAGGGGAGGGATACAAGATAATAGATTATCCTCATAGGCATCAAAAGGGTAAAAGAGGTGATGAGGGGGTGGAAGGGCCTAGATGCCGAAAGTGTGGGAAGGGCCATGGCGGCCTATGTTTGGAGAATTCTAATGCTTGCTTGGGTTGTGGTAGATTTGGGCACAAAGTTAATGGTTGTTCTCTTGCTCAAGCAGAAGGAGATGATGGTGGGATGCCAGAATGAGGTGATGGTGGGATGACTAATCCCAAGTGTCGAGGGTGTGGAAAGAACCATGGTGGTCTTGAAGTGGACCAATGCTTGTTATGAATGTAGTAAAGTGGGTCACAAGCTAGTTGATTGTCCATATGTTCTAAGGAAGTGTAAGGGGTGGTCTACCTTTGGATTGAGGTGGTCATGTTGATCAAGTGGCTCAATGAGGGGATGAGGTGCCCGATGCTATTACCGATAAGTTGAAGTTTCCTTGTCTTTAATGTGCATGCATTGTCAGGCTTGGTGTGCCACTGCTTTCTCTCTATTCTTTTGGTTGCTAGCGGGGCTTCTTGTGTGTCCAAGTTGTTGTGTGGACTTTTGGTGTCTATCCATTTTGTTGAGTATATGGTTGCTAGGAGATTCATAGGTGTTGATACGGGTTTGTATTGCGTTAGGTCTTGTCTTGTGATCTTGGTTAGACTTCGCTTGTTGTGTTGAGGGTCTTGGGGTAGTTTGGGCTACTTGCATGACATGTTTCTAATGAATATCGAACCTATAAGGTTTTAATGTGATGGGTAGGGATGGTCGATCTATTTGGTCAACTACGATGGGTTAGTTGATTTGAGGTTCGGGTTTCATTCCCTACTGTGGATGAGGGTGGGTGATATCCCTAAGTGTCATTCAGACTAGGAATGAGTATTTTGAATATTGGTAGTGTTGTTTGGTGGGCTTATGCACCAGTTGTGTTTATGGGTTTCATGAATAGGGTATTAAAACCCTACATTGGCATATTTGTGGTGGTCTCTAGCAATGGAATATTGAATTATTTAGAGCTTATGAATCACTTGGGGGTAGTGTTGCACGTCTTGGGAGATAAGAGGTTATTTTCTAAATATGATAGGTGTGAGCTGAGGATAACAAGAAGGTGGTTAATTAGAACTCTTTAAGGATTATGTGTGACATTTCCCCGTTGAGCCTAATGTTATGGTTGATGCTTTTAGTGGGGTGCCTAGGGGTAGCCTAGCATATGTGGATAATGGCGATAAAGAGGTGACTAGTGGGATCCATCGGTTGGTTAGATTGGAAGTTAGGTTGAGGAAAGTTGAGAATGGTAGTATAGTGTTCTTGTGGTTCCCGCTCTTCTTTGGTTGAGGAGGTCTAGTTTAAGCAAGACCTTGATTCCGCCTTATTAGAGTTGGAAGTTTTAGGTGAAAGGATGGTAGGGTGGAGGTTGTCTCCAAGGGGGAGATGGTGGTTTAGGGTACCAAGTGGGCTAAGCATGTTTAAGGTTGACAATTGAGTTTAGGGTTGTGAGTCCTTATAGTATGTAGACGGAGGGTGGTAAGATTGCATAAGTATGGGAACTTCCTCTAAATAGGGGAGTGATTTGTTTGGTTCTTCGTGCTTCTAGGTTGAGGGGATGTGTTGGTGACTCTTGTGCTATAGAACTCTTTAAGATTGTGGGTGTTGTGGAGGATAAGTTGACTTAGAAGAAGGTCCCAGTGGAGGTATTGGATGGAAAGAGTGGAACAAATGATTGATAAGGGTTAGCATTCGTCAAGACCCATTGGGAAAACGACAAGTTGAAAGTACCATCGGAGATGCCGAAGCAATCTTGATAAAGAGACATCCTTATCTTTTCCAATCTACCTAAGCATAAGGCACTAGGTTCTTTCTTTTCCAAGCAATCCCGAACCTTTCAATTCTTGAGTCTCATGGCATGACATGCTTGCATGTGCATTGAAATGATTTACATTATGTTTGAAATGAATTGAATACATTTTTGGCATGAGCTTTAACTACTTTATGATCTTCAACTAGTAATATGCATTAATCATATGGTTGGAGGTTTCATGTTCTAATTTAAGTCTTTCAAGCTTTGTTCTTCCACATTCGAGGATGAATGGTCTCAAGGGAGAGATGATGTAAGGACCTAGAATTTCCAAGATTATATATGTAGTTTAAGGCTATCATAGGCCCCTACGACAAGCCAAGTTCAAAAGGATTTTCATTGGCTAAGTTCGACACAAACACTGGTAGAAGGGTCAACCTTAAACAAGCATAACTCTTAGCATATTTGGGAATAGGTGTCCCAAAACATGTCAAACGAAAGCCCTTTGAGTTAGCTTCCCAACGCACTTGGTTTCACCTTATTTCGATGTCGGATGAAGGAGTTATGACCATTTTCGTGAGACCCTCTTGTGCATTGAAGCCCCAGGGCACCTATACGGGCAGTGGTATCTTGTACGGACCGAATGAGGTGTCTTGAGTTGGAAAAGGCCATTTTTGGCCTAAGGCATGGGGCATGACCAGTGGCATGGGATGTGTGGCTTTCCACTGGCCGTATGGCTGGTCGTGGGGTGAGTACAAGAGAGGAATAGTGGCCGTTTGAGGGAGTTTTCTTTCTAAGTGTCATGCCACACCCCTCAAAACGACCCCTGGCATGATGCATGACCCATGGTCCTTAGTGTGGAGCTGGGTAACATTTTCCAGCACCAAGTATGGTGCCACGAGCCTCCACACGGGCCGTGAGGCTCCACACGAACTGTGGAGGCCTCCGTGGTCGCGAGGAGACATCTTTTTCCAATTGATTTCCAACTTACCTTGTCACGGGCACTCCACACGACCCGTGGAGTGCCACAGGACCCGTGGGACCTACCATGGGGAACCACTTTTCCAATTTTTCCATCCGTTCACTAATGGCATTTTCGTAAATGCTAATTATTCTAATGACTCTTTTTGACTTCCTAAGCTATCTTAACCTTCCTAAAAGACCTAAACAAT
>JAABOM020058027.1:0-14405 GCA_011800125.2 Solanum clarkiae
ATATATAGGTGTGTGTGTGTGTGTGTGTGTGTGTGTGTGTGTGTGTGTGTGTGTGTGTGTGTAAATATAGCATAACATAAGAGTTTAAAACATTCATATGGGTAGTGATTCACTGACCGTGTGGAGATATGCGCTTATAGCCTAGTACAGAATATTGATTCCCAAATTTGAGAGAGGACCTTGAGAGCTAAGGGGGAGATGACGAAGTGGTAGACAGAGGTAGATCTTGAATTTGATAGAGATGGGCTGATCGAGATGAGCCATTAGTTCTTGTCATATCTTACATTCCTCATTCTTCCATTGAGGTGATAAACTCTTCACGTTTAATATGTGACTACCACGCCTGTGGCCTAGTCCCACATACCATTTATTAATTGTTATTCGAGTTAGGAGGATGAAAAGCAATGAAGTCATCCATTAACTTGGATTTTACCCCATTGATCTGAATGCTTCCACTCCTATGTTAAATGAGACGTGACCTAAGTTTTATACTATGTATAATTCTGTGAACTCAGAATAAGTCTTGATAGAGACGAGAGAGATTGTAATCGTGCTAATGATCTTTTGTTCCAAGCTCTTTGAGTAATCCAGCTTTCCAGTCTTGATAGAAGTATTGATGATAGTAGATGAGTTATAGGTGATGGGAGAGAATGAGTGCTCTCAGATTGTGATAATGGAGTTGAGTTTCTATCTTTGAGTTGATGTTCCTTTTGAGCCTCTGCGTACTTGAGTATGCAATTCCTTGATAGTATTCGTGCCTAATAATGATGTTGGAGATAAAGTTTAAACTTTGGATAATGTGTTCTAGGTCTATTTTTGAGAATATTTATTTGAGTATCTGATTATTTGAGTTCTTGATGGTATTCGTTCTTATTTTGCGTGAGAGGTAATAGTTTGATGGTTTGCCAAAGAGGAAGATGATGAGTTTCTCCAGGTCAAAATTATGATGTTGATAGTAGTAGACTGAGAGTGGGGTAGATGAGGAGGAGCAAATGTAGCATTGTTGTGATAGTAGTGTTACACTTTCTCGTGTAGGGGTTGAGATAGGAGAAAAAGAGAGAGATAAGACCCTATGATGTGCAATAGATAGGTAAGTGTATGTGGGTATGACTTAAAGTGAGAACTTATTGAATGTTGGTGGTAGAAGTGCTAAGTAGGCTTGAAAATTCTAAGGTATAGTTAAAGTGGTTAGAGTGATAGGCTTGAATTCGGGGTTATGGTTATGCGAGTACTGATGATAGACTAGTGAAGACTTCATAGTAAGAGTTTGAGGAAGAGTAGTGAGGTAGTGAAGAGGACTAGTGATCTTTAGATGAAAGCCCCTATGGAAGTTTAGAGTTGAGTATTGAGGATTAACCTTGTAAGAACATGATCATCTCATGAATAATACCTTGAGGCTTAGAAGTAGGTTTGAATGGAAGAGGAGAAGGTGGATAAATGGAAATTTGAGTAAGAGTTATAAGCTTAAGTTGAGGAACTAGAGTGCCATAAGAGGGAGTATAATTGAGATGAGGTGCTAAACTTGAGAGTTGTACATAGAGTCTTATGCATCGATGGTACCATTCTCCGTTATAGTTGATGGTTTCTTTTCCGAGTTCGAAGTGCTGGTTGTCGAGGTGTTCAAATGATTTGAATTGATTGGGTCTCGATGTTCCGTTCGTGCTTGAAGTGGAAATTCTAAAAGAGTATCTCTACTCTTAATCTGAATCAATTTGTCTATTCTGAGTGACTGCCCAGATTGATTGATTGAGCATTGAAACGAGTCTTGATTGTTATTCGTGTCTGACGATAAGAATGTTGAATGAAATTTTCTTACCTTTAACCAAATTGATTGTCTTTTCTTAAGTCGGTTGTCTATTCTTGAGTCCGAATATGGATTGCTGATAGTGATGAGGAGTCGAAAGTTTGATTGACTAATAAGAGTGCCAAGGAGAATTCTGAGTCTATTCGTACCTTGATATCTACCTTTACTCATCATTCAAGGATGAATGATCCCAAGAGGGGAGACGATGCAACACCCCATAAAATTACCGAAATGCTCCTAAAATATAATCGTACGTATAATGCATCTTCCAAAGTTTCAATGCAAATTTGAATCGGATTTGCGATCAGCGCAAAAAATTGAGTGGGAAAATGGTCTCAACTCGATTTTAGAGCAATCGGGTCAAAAAAATAAATTTTCGTAATTAATTTCAAAACAGTATTGGTGCGGACGCGACTTGAACGCGGACCTACACTTATATTTTTTCCAAATTTTTCTATGAAAATTGGAAAAATCGATCCAAAAGCTATTTATGAAAAATTACACATAAAATGCATTTGATGAATGTGTTTTATGTATATTCTTCCCGGAAATCAGTTTTTCAACATGTTTTGAGAAAATTCACTAAAATAACACATGTCCGCGCCCCTGGCACGATGCAGACTTAGTGTTACGAGATGAAATTTTATTATTTTATATTTTGGGAAGAATATTTTGGAAAATTCCCAACCCCTCCTAAGTCCTATAAATGACTATTAAGGTTGTTTATATCGATTAAAGGGTTTTAAACCTAGTATTTTTCCTAAGTCTAAAGCATAATCCTGAGAGAGAAAGAAGAAAGGATTTGAAGGTTCAGGGATTGAGGGTCAAGTTCTTGAATAAGATTAGCATAATCTTCATCCCACGTATGTAAGGCTAAACTAAAAGTATGGGATTATTCTCCCATGTGTCCCATAGATGGTCTTCGATGAGAATTGAAGGTTTCTTGAGTCTACACATTTGTTTTCTTGAAGTATTATCTTGAATTAGTTTTTGATTTAAGTTTCTACAATATTAATGAGTTTTCTATATTTAATCTTCTTGAAGTTGAGTAATTGTTTGGATATATATTCATATCTCCAGTCACATGAACCCTAATTGAAGACTACGATTGTTTTTATGCTTTATTTTCAAAATTGAGATTTGATAGTCATGTGAAGCATGCTAAATATAGATGACTTCTTGTAGCATATGTGCTTGAATTTTCATGAATATGACTTTTGAGCATGAACAGTAATCTGAGAGAGAGTTTTGATAGTATATAGAGATTATTTTGAAACATGAGTATTATCTTTGTATTTGAAAATAATTGATATTCTAATGAGTTTAATAGGATTGAGCATTGAGTCTAAATGATATTTTGAGAACATAATGACGGCAATGTAAATATACTTTTCATAATAGTTTCATTGATAGATGATGGAGATAGATGACATGAGTTTAAAGAAGATAGATTTGATAGATAATGGTGCATGTTTTAGTCTTGGGAGCACTATTGAACACTGAGTTGGGTGAGGAGTGTCACCCCAGGAATTGCGTGTACCAGGCATAGGATAATCGTGCAGTACATTCTAGTGACTCTTGTCCTAATAGTTATACAATTCTCATGGGATTCAAGTGAAAGAGAGAGATAGAGAGACTACGTCCTTTACCATGGTAAGTTTAGGACGGGCGTGGCAACGATGCCTATTCGTTATGCCCCATCTAACTTAAAGGTGGCTCGACAGGATAGATGTCAGTTAAGAGAAACTCCCAAGCAAAATTGATAGAGCATGAGATTTCTAAAAGAATCATTCTTTCTTTTCAAATATATATTCAAAAGAGCATAATTTACTTTAAACTTTCATATTTTACTGAATTGAGATAAGTTGAGTCTTTTGAGTTGAGTTGATGTTATTTCCATACTATTTTACCTGTTTTGATTTAATTCAGCTATTTTACATACCAGTACATTCCAAGTACTGATATCCCCCTCTGAGACTGCATCGTTTCATGATGAGGATATATAGGATCGAGATCATCAGCAGGCGCATCATTGAAGATCATTAGACGTTCAATGGATTGGTGAGCTCCCTTACTTTGGAGGATTCACGTGTTATTTCCATCTTGCTTTAGTGTTAGATATTGATTAGGTTTTTATTTTGATTGAGGTAGCCATGAGTCTATCATTGGCATCACCTACTAGTGATAGAGGCTTCATAGACTAGAGCCAAATTGTTAATGGATAAAACTATGAGCAAGTTTCTTTTCTACTAGCCTTTATTATAATATTCTTTTTGAGATTTGAGGAGATGAACCCATTTACTTCCTTTTTGTTCTTCTGCTGATTAGTAGAATATATGAAATAATGAATATGATAAGGCCAAGTGGTTCACTTGGAGACTAGCAATAGTCTATGAGTGTCGGTTATGTCTAGGGTTCCTTTCCGTGGAATGACAATAAAACCCATGTAACTAGTGATACCCAACTTCGGTCAGTGAAATACTTGAAGATCTAACAAAGCGTAGCATGAAGTGTTCATGGTTTTGGGTATGGAGTTCCATATAGCCATAATATTTTTAAGAGGTTTTTGTGACACCCCATAACTTTATGCTCTTGTATATCCGTGTTTCAAGCCTCATTTGGTGAGGTTGGGGGTGTACTAGATTCATGGGAGACTCCTCGTACCTAAACGAGTTCAAGACTTATCTCCAAGTTGAGTTTTAGGTGTTGTTACATTTAAGGGTAAACTTTAAACTAGCATAACTCTTAGAACATTTGAAACTGGGTGGCTCACGACATATCTATTGAAAGCCCTCTGAGTTAGCTTTGCAATACACTTTGTTTCACCTCATTCCGATGTCGGATGAAGGAGTTACGACCGTTTTCGTGAGACCCTCCCGTGCAGTGAAGCACCATGGGCACCCATACGGGCAGTGTGGTCTTGTACGGCTCGTGTGAAGGGGTACATGCTGTTTCACCTAGGTGTGTGGTGGCCAACAACATTTTTTTGTCTAAGTGAGGTGGGTCGGACTAGTACACGGTCCGTGTAATACTACATGGCCCGTGAAGTGGTTCGTCAAAGTGACGAGACATCAATTTTTTTCCAAGTTTCCCAACTTCCATTTTTTTCACTAAGGCACTTCACACGGGCACTCCATACATATTGTGGAGTGCCACATGGCCAGTGAAGTCTCCATTGAGATGACACTTTGCCAATTTTTCCATCTGTTTACTTATGGCGTCTCTGTAAATTTTAATTACTCCAGTGCCATTTTTAGACTTCCAAAGCTATCTTAACCTTCCTAAAAGACCTGAACAATATTTCAAAAGGTTCAAACTCATTACTCTCATTTCAAATAAACTCTTAATTCTCTCAAAAGCCTCCATCAAGCCCCAATTCAATATCAAGGAAACATAAGAACAAGATTGGATTTAAAGATTATTTCCAAGCCTCCATTCTTCCGAATATCAATTCCAAGCAACTCTAAACCTAAGGTATGTGGGTTTCTTTCATGAGTTCCTTTCACCCATTATACCTAATCTTCCTTTTTCCTAAATTGCATGATTTAAAGTTGATTTTACAAATGGGTTTACTAGTATGAACATGTTTATGAACTATGTTAAACTATGTAAAGTTGTGACTATTTTGCTATGTTGTGAGCTATATATCTTGGATCTATTGTAAGTTTTGATAAGGGATTTTGATATGAATGTAATGGGGATGTTTCAAGGTGTTGATTTATGATTTTATAATTGATTTTCTTGCATGATTACATCTCTAAATTGCATGATGTTTTACCCTCACTGCATACCCCTAAAATGTTTGATAAAATGTTCGGTTATGATTTCTTGAGGAATTGAAGGTCCTAAGCATGAGATATGATATGAATGATGTTATCATGATGAAATAAGATTATGTATATGATTATTCCTATATGATGTGTTTCATAAGACCATATGATGAATCCTATGTACAATGAAGAACTAGACCATGCCCAATTCGTGGGGTCTTAGCACCCGGATAACCTAGTGAAGGGTTTCACCTAGTGATGGGGCGGCATTATCACAAACCTATATGGGGTTAGTACTCATCAACCTAGATGAGGATTAGTGCTCATCCACCTTGGTGATGGGGCAGTATCATCACCAACCTAGATGGAGGTTAGTACTCATCCACCTAAGTGATGGGGCGGCATCATCACTAACCTACCAAAGGGTTGTACATTTGAAAATCTAGCTTGGTCTTTTCTACACATATGCTATCTTATATAAGCATGAGTTACTTAAGTATGTTTTACTTAAGCATTGATCATATATGCAGTATTGTTATATTATGCCTATTGCCTATTGTTATGCATTTTGATTATGATGGCTATCTATTATAGCATTGCATCCTACATACTTAGTACATTCAAATGTACTAACACATACTTTAATGCCTACAAAATGTTACCATGTAGGAATAAGAGCTTCATTTGGTCATCATCCTCCTCCACGTGGCTAGTGGTATCCATTCAAGCTAGTTGGTAAGTCCTTATGTGCGAGGGCAATGTCTAAGTTCTTAAGCTGTGTATTAAAGACTATCCTTTTTTGAATACTTTTACTATAAGGGTGAGCCTATTTGCTTGTCTTGGTCCCCGTTAAGTCCTATATTAGAGGTGTTGTTGGGCGATTTATGTATCATGCTTGAGCTTTGACTTACTTATGATATTCAAGCTATTTAAATTTGAGTCTCTCCCATAGTCCCAATTCCCCTTATTTATGTTTCTTAGGTTGTTTTGCATTTCGTCCACGACCACGGATGTGTAATGATATGCTACGAGGCTTGTTTGGGATTCCTTCGGGTTCTCCATTCGCCAATCACGTCTAGGCCCTAGGTTTGGGTCGTGAGAAAGATTGTATCAGGGCACTAGGTTGATAGATCCTTGGAGTCCAACACACCACAACGATTAGAGTCCTATTCATGGTTGTGAAGCGCGCCATGACTATGAATATGAGGCTATGAGACGTTTTAGGAAATGTTTCCCTTCTTCATAATCTAAGTCGTGCTATAGAGTTGTGGCAAGTTCTTTCCCCCCTTGACAATTTTTCTTTGCTATTCTAGATCATACCAAACACTCGAGGAAGAAGGCCCAAACTCCCAAGGAGTAACCTACCAATGGTGAGCTCCGGGATGCTCTTACTATGCTTGCCCAAGTTGTGGCCAATTAAGTCAACCAAGGGGCCCAAGCCCCTCATGCTACTACTGCAGGAGCTAGGGTAGAGACTTCATGAGGATGAATCCTCTAGTTTTCTATTGGCCAAAGGTGGAGGAAGACCCATAAGAGTTTATTGATGAGGTCTACAAAATCTTGAGTATCATGGGTGTTCGGCCGAATGAAAAGATGGAGTTGGTGGCATACCAACTCAAGGGGTAGCCCAAATTTAGTATGACTAATGGAAGGGGGAGAAGGGAAATGGTTATGTGATACTTTGGGAAGAGTTCAAATTGGCTTTCCTCAGTCGTTTGTTTCCCTCTTGAGCTTAGGGAGGCAAAGTTGGTGGAGTTTATGAACTTGAAACAAGGTTCTATGAGTGTGAGGGAGTATGCCCTCAAGTTTAATCAACTTTCAAAGTATGCTTCTCATTCGGTGGCCGATCCTAGATCTAGGATGAATAAGTTTGTGATGGGGGTCTCTGATTTGGTGAGTGAAGAATGCCAGTCCACTTTGATAATTGGTGACATGGACTTGTCTCGGTTGATGACATATGTCGAACAAATGGAGGAGGAGAAATTGAGGAAGATAAGAGATCAAGAGGACAAGAGGGCCCGTTTTAAGGGTAAGTTCCAAAAGGGTGGCCGATCTCATTATGGACAAGTGTCTTCTCATGATTCTAAGTTGGGATTTGCTAATGATTTCCCAAGGGCCCGAGGTGTTAACAGTGTGGCTCCGAATGTTGGGTGTCCAAAGTGTGGTAAGGATCATAGTGGCCCATGTTTGAGGGTCACTAACACTTGTTTTGGTTGTGGGGAGATGGGTCACAAAAAGTTTGAATGCCCTCTGTATCGCAACAATGGTAGAGGTGGTGAAGTTGATAAAGGGGGATCTCCAAGGCATAATTGTTTCTATGCTCTTCAAAGGAGGCAAGAAGTGCCCGATTTTATTACCAATAAGTTGAAGTTTCCTTGGCTTTGATGTGTGTGCATTGTTGGTGTCGGTGTGCCATTGTTTCTCGCTTTATTCTTTTTGGTTGCTAGAAAGTCCATAAGTATTGATCCATGTTCATCTTGCATTAGGTTTTGCCTCATGACTTGTTAGAGTTGGTGTGGTGGTTTGTGGTGTTATACATAGGATGGAATAGTTGCATGCAATTTTGTGTCTTCATGGAGATTGGTTGATGATTGGCTATGTTTATGGGTCTCTAGAATAGGGTCTTAAAGCCCTACCTTTATATGTTTGTGGTGGTCTCTAGTAATGAAGTATTGAATTGTGTAAAGCTTGTGAATTATTTGGGGGTAGTGTTGCAAGTCTTGGAGGATGAGAGGTTGTTTACTAAAAGATGATAAGTATGTTTTGTGAATAAAAAAAAGGTGGTTAGAATTATTTAAGCATTATGATATGAGTATGCTTTAGTTCTTTTTTCGGTAAGGCTGGTGTTGTGGTTGGTGCTCTAAGTAGGTTGACTATGGGTAGCTTAGCATATGTGGATAATGATGGCAAAGAGGAGACTAGTGGGGTCTATCGATTGGCTAGGTTAGAAGTAGGATGAGGGAAGTTGGGAATGATAGTATAGTGTCCTTGGTGATTCTGAATCTTCTTGGGTTAAGAGGTCTAGACTAGGCAAGGCTTTGATTCCGCCTTGATAGAGTTGGAAGTTTTGGGTGAGAAAATGATAAACTGGAGGCTGTCTCCCAAGAGGGAGATGGTGGTTGCGGTACCAAGTGGACTAGATATGTTTAAGGTTAACAATTTAGTTGAGGATTGTGAGTCCTTATAGAGTGTAGAGGGAGGTTGGTAAGGTTGCATAAGTTTAGGATTGCCTATGGATATAGATATGGTTCTTTTGGTTCTTTATGCTTCAATGTGGAGGGGATGTGTTAGTGACTATAATGCTATAGCACTCCTTGATATTGTGGGTGATGTGGAGGACAAGTTGGCCTAAAGGAAGGTTCTGGTGGAGGCATTGGATAGATGAGTGGAAAAGTTGGTTAATGATGATATGGTGTTCGTCAAGGCCCCTTTGGAATAGTCGTCCATTCGTATGTGTTTCTGGGGGAGCTGGTGCGGGCATAGAGAAGCAATATCCGTATCTCTTTCATTTTATTCAATCTTATGATGACATGTCAAGTCCTTTTTAATAATTTTGAGTCTCAAGTTTCGGCCCTTATGTCATTGCATGCATTCGTGTTCATGTTAATAAGATTATGAAAATTTTGATGTACATGTTGAAATTTCCATGGAAATCATGTTTATGTGTATTATTGCATGCATGTTTGGGCTAAAGTCTTCATGACTACTTTCCTTGTGTACGTTTCTTTGACATTCGGGGATGAATGTTCCCAAGAGGGAGATATTGTGACATCCCATAACTTTATCCTCTTGTATATCCATGTTTCAAGCCTCATTTTGTGAGGTTGGGGGTGTATAAGATTCATGGGAGACTCCTAGTACCCAAACGTGTTCAAGACTTACCTCCAAGTTGAGTTTTGGGTGTAGTTTCATACAAGGGTCAACTTTAAACTAGCATAACTCTTAGCACATTTACAAATGGGTGGCCCACTACATGTCAAATGAAATCCCTTTGAGTTAGCTTCGTAACGCGCTTTGTTTCACCTCATTCCGACGTCAAATGAATGAGTTATGACCGTTTTCGTGAGACCATCCCGTGTAGTGAAGCCCCACGGGCACCCATACGGGCAGTGTGGTCTTGTACAGCTCGTGTGAAGGGATATGGGCCATGTCACCTGGGAATGTGGTGGCCAACAATATTTTCTTGTCTATGTGAGGTGGGACAGACCAGTACACGGTCCGTGTAACACTACACGATCCATGAAGTGGTCCGTCAAAGTGACGAGACGTCAATATTTTTCCAAGTTTCCAACTTCCTTTTTTTCACTAAGGCACTTCACATAGGCACTCCACACGACCCTTGTAGTGCCACACGGCCAGTCAAGTCTCCAGTGAGATGACACTTTGCCAATTTTTTCATCCATTCATTTATGGAGTCTCCGTAAATTTTAATTACTCCAATGCCCTTTTTAGACTTTCAATACTATCTTAACCTTCCTAAAAGACCTAAATAATATTTAAAAAGGTTAAAACTCATTACTCTCATCTCAAATAAACTCTCAATTCTCTCAAAAGCCTCCATCAATACCCAATTTAATTTCAAGGAAACCCAAGAACAAGATTGGATTCAAAGATCATTTCCAAGCCTCCATTCTTCGCAATCTCAATTCCAAGAAACTCTAGACCTAACGTATGTGGGTTTCTTTCTTGGGTTCCTTTCACCCACTCTACCCAAGCTTCCTTTTTCCTAAATTACGTGATTTAAACTTGAGTTTACAAATGGGTTTACTAGTATGAACATGTTTATGAACTATGTTAAAGCTATGTAAAGTTATGACTATTTTGCTATGTTGTGAGCTATATACCTTGGATCTATTGTAAGTTTTGATGAGGGGTTTCGATGTGAATGTATTGGAGATGTTGCAAGGTGTTGATTTATTGTTTTATAATAGATTTTCTTGCATGATTTCATCTCTAAATTACATGATCTTTTACCACCACTACACATCTCCAAAGCATTTGATAAAATGTCCGATTATGGTTTCTTGAGGAATTGATGGTCCTAAGCATGATATATGATATGAATGATGTTATGATGACGAAATGAACTTATGTATATGATTATTACTATATGATGTTTTTCATAAGACCATATGACGAATCCTATGTAAAGTGTAGAACTCGACCATGCCCAATCCAAGGGTCTAAGTGCCCGATAACCTAGTGAAGGATTTGTACTTCTCCACCTATTGATGGGGCGGCATCATCACTAACCTAGATGGGGGTTAGTACTCATCAACCTAGATGAGGGTTAGTACTCATCCACCTAAGTGATAGGGATGCATCATCACTAATCTAGATGAGGATTAGTATTATCCACCTAAGTAATAGGGCGGCATCTGTCACGCCCCAAAGTGCCAATAGGGTGGACTGGCACCCATTGCGGATAAGGCTAGGGAGAACCAACCTGTACCTATGCACTTTCTGTACATATTATGATGGATTTCTACGCTTGACAGGCCTTTAATAAAAATAAACAGTGATAACAAGCCAAAAGGGAATGCATATGACTAGGTCGTTGGGGCCACTGTGTTTAAAGTATGATACATGACCACACTTTAATTTACATAGTCTACAAAGCCTCTAGATAAGGAAAAGTGACTGACTAGAGCTGGGACAGGCCCCGCCTTGACTAACTGTACAATATAAATATATAAGCTCTAAACATGCAAAGGTCCAAAGCAACCTGGAGCTTGGTATCAGCAGCTGGGTATCCTGTACTCCTACTGGGGAGATCTATTAGCACCTGCACCTGCAGCATGACATGCAGATCCCCCGTAAGGGATGTCAGTATGGGATAATGTATTGAATATGTAAGGCAGGATATACTGTGTGTGAAGAAATAACTCAAATGAGACCATGCACTGGTACAAGATTAGAGACCACCTTTGGTTATCCTTTGGAATCATTTATTTTATGTTCTTTATATTACTTTACCTTTACTGTATAATCTGTGCACAGCTATAACAAATGACCAACTAATCAGTGGTAAACTATATTGGGTTCATCCCTAGCTAGGTTATTGCTTAATCCCTCGGGCTACCACCCGTGAAAGGATCGTCCCTGGCTAGGTGATTCTTCTACTCCTCGGGCTACCACCCATCAATAAACAATGTATCTGGATCATCCCTAGCTAGGTTCTTCCTTAACCCCTCAGGTTACCACCCGTGATAGGATCGTCCCTGGCTAGGTGATTCTTCCACCCCTCGGGCTACCATCTATCAGTAAACAATATACTTTATCTTTTAATTACCTTTGAGATAGTTCTTTTGGTGGTCACAATATTGGAGCTATAGGACCATATATGTATCATGTGACATGTAAATAATCATGCAAGTCAATATGACGTTGAAAAGGAGTACGTTACACAAATAATGAAATGCGTACGAAATGGAATAATTCGTGAACTTTATTTAGTAACAACAAACCATTGTAACTTGGTATCCAAGCATGTATGTAGATTTGAAGGTGACTATGTATGGGAACATATGAACATGTGCAAGAGTGTAGACACAGTTAATAGTTGTGTCGGAATTGGTAAGTGCCTTTATGTGCCAAGGAAGGATCTATGTTTCATGCCAGACAATGTGAAATCAAGTAGCCTTACATCCACGTTGTATGTCCTCGTTACTACCTCGAGATAACCTTCCATTCCTCCAAGTATTTATCTACAATGTAGTAGTTAATAAAACTAGTATTCGTAGCAAAGAGACACTTCTTGGCAGCCCAATATCACAAAAACTAACACCCGGGCAGCAAGCCTATAATTAGCGGTGCAAACATATTCCTTCAATCCTTTCACTTATAATCGTATTCTCTAATACACATCCACATGTACACATCATGTGAAGCCTATTTTAGTGTCAGAAAAACCTTACAATATCCCACAAAGCACAATGCATAACAATTCTACACAACCTAAAAATAGATAGCATAACGTTATCTTCCTTCGCTACATTTTGACGTTGACAATTCCAAACCAATTCCAACTCTAACCAAACTGTTACAACAATATCTATGCATAAAAATAGCCTTGAACCAATCTCAGAATAGTAACAAATTAGTCATTAAGGACGTGAGCCAATAGCCTTCCATCCAACAGCCCACAAGTTCATACTAAGAACACAATTGCGATATCATATAAGGACTCACTTTTGCAAACTATAAAAGTGGTGAAGCATCCTAGTTACATTACTATAAAACCAGCCTTTGTTAACTACACAAGTATTACCTCATAATACAGCCAAGCAAGAAGAGAAAAGCCTTTTAATTAACAAAAAAAGTGCACAATAATCCTTAGAATACAAGCTGTACAGAATTTCCAGCACAACATACTAGCATATACTTCTTGTTTTTCATGAAGAAACCATACTTAATACACAACGATGATTATTTAACTTTGCCTTCAAGGTTCAGGTCTCCTCCAAGAACCCTAAAAGAGTCGTTTGGCTGCCTTACAAAGTTAAGAAAAGTTGAGAGAAAAATTTGGAGAGCAATCTGATTCTTTTGTTGGTCAAGTTAACATTGACTTGTGGGAGCTGTTTTGAGCCCTTTATAAAGGGGTATTTGGCCGACTTACTAAGGCTACTTTAGAGTTACATTATCAAGCTAGTGATGAAGCTCCTTGCCCCTTTCCCTTTGGCCTAAATGGGTCTCCAAGTTGATGGGCTTGGGCTGCCCATTTTCCCTATTTCTCTTACTTAGTTTTGGGCCCAAATAACCAAGTGGGTTGTGGTGTCTTTGAGCCCTTTTTAGTATCCTTCTTGGGCTGAAAATATAGTACATGGGTAATGCTAAAATATGGGCCAAATTTACACCCTTAACACGGACTTTATTCATAATCGAATTTCGACTAATTTGACGTCGAGCCTCATCTCCGTTTAGCTGGCAATTTTGAGCTAAGCAAGTAGGTGACTCACCTGCTAGCTTCTTAAGTCCTAGAAGCACCTCGATTCTCTTACTTCATTTAAGGCCGTGATCTCCTCAATTTGACACAAAACATGTATATACTAGACCTTTTAAGCGTTAAACGCACATATCCCCCTATAACATGAAATTCGAGCACTTTTAAAAAGGGGTGCTAATTTGACCAAACTATATCATGTTTCATTTGCATAGTACTAGTATTGTAATACGTGGAGTGTTACATCCTCCCCCTTTATGAACATTTATCCTCAAATATTAACATAATTGAATAGCTTAACCAAGTTTAAACCTTTACTTACACAAACGTTTAATGGCATATTAAGTATTCACTCTCACGTACCTATTAGCGTCCCAATTCTGTATTTTGGCCTTCCTCTTTAACTTCAAATAAGTGAGGATATTTTGATTTCATCGCATCCTCGGCTTCCCATGTTATTTCTTCTACGTGCTGGTTCCTCCAAAGTACTTTCTCTGAAGCTATTTCTTTGTTCCTTAGCTTCTTAACTTGACGATCTAGAATAGCAACAAGTAGCTCTTCATAGGTGAGATCTTTTGTGACCTGCACATCCTCAATATGAATGATACGGGATGCGTTACCTATGCATTTTCGAAGCATTGAGACATGAAAAGTTGGATGAACCATGTAAAGCTCTTGGGGTAGCTCTAGTTCAAATGCAACTTTCCCGAATCTCTTAATAATTTGATATGGCCCTATATAACGTGCCCTCAGTTTTTCTTTCTTACCAAATCTCATAGCCCCTTTTATTGGAGACACCTTTAAAAATACCAAATCCCCTACTGAGAATTCCAGTCCTCTCCTCCTAGCATCCGCATATGATTTGTGATGACTTTGGGCTGTTTCTAGT
>JAABOM020058028.1:0-14403 GCA_011800125.2 Solanum clarkiae
TATGTATTAATGTATTATGGTTATGTTATTAAACTGTTGTCTGGGAGCTGCTGAGTTTTCCTTGCAGGTGCGGTTAGTCCGTATTACAAAGGAAACTCTGCCGAAATTTTTGTAAAATATTTGTGTGTGTTAGCATGGTTTTGAGGGTAACGAGATTCAGGTGCCTAACCGGCATGTGTCATGGCCCAGGGGTTGGGTCGTGACACAGACCCATGGCTATCTCAATCAAAACAAAAAAATAAGCAAAACTAACTCTAAAACATGATGAAAATAATGTAATGAATCCTCCAAAGTAGGTGAGGTCACCAATCTGCTGAACACTCGAAGGTCCTCAACAATTCTCCTGCTAATGACCTCTATCCTACATATCTACATCATAATACGATGTAGTCCAAAGGGGGATGTTAGTACTTGGAATGTACTGGTATGTAAAATAGTTGAATGAAATCGAAACAAGTAGAATAATACAGAAACAACAATTAAAATCGAGGATAGTAAAAATTAGCATGTCAAATGTCTATTTAAAGCAGAAATAACGAGTAGATAAGTGACCCATCAACTTATCAACCACATCAAACACATCTCAAAAGGACTTATCTCAACTCGTCATCTCATCTTGACTCAAATTACTCAGTTTGGGAACTTTTGGGCAGTTTCTCTTAGGTGACAACAATCACTTATGAGCCAGAGTTCGTACAACAATCACGCTGATGTTGTCATAGCC
This sequence comes from Solanum clarkiae, assembly GCA_011800125.2. Taxonomy (NCBI): domain Eukaryota; kingdom Viridiplantae; phylum Streptophyta; class Magnoliopsida; order Solanales; family Solanaceae; genus Solanum; species Solanum clarkiae. The sequence goes on from JAABOM020058028.1 coordinate 725, forward strand.
GTCCCATACTTGCTAGGTATGGAACGAATATGATCCACAAGGAATCTGAATTCTGCCATTCTGTATTGATTTCAGGGATGTAAACTTGAGAGGGGACCATGAGATGTAATGGTTCAATCCTTTCCTACACTAGGCCCGCGTAGGTAATGAGTGAAAGTGGGACTGACTCTTACTCATTTTGATGCTCGATACTCCTCCCTAGACTCAATTCTCATAAGACTCCTCGTCGCCATCTAAAGCAGCCTCATAGAGGAACTCATTGTCTCAATTGTTCTAATGGAGACTCTCATCATCTCAATTAGTCTCATGGAAACTCTCATTATCTCAATTAACTCAAACTCAAGGGTCCTCTATTATTTCAAGGAATTTAATTCATTAACTCAAACTCAAGTGTCGTCTATTATTTTAGGGACTTTAACTCATCTCAATACACTCAATTCTCCTTTAAGAACTTAAGGACTCAGATCATCAATCAGAAGAAGTCGTTTAGACATAACATCAAGAACTCAATTATGAAGACTTACAGGATCATCAAGCTCATATAACTTAACCTCATACTCACATCAAGATTCCCATCATCATACTCACATCAAGGCTCTAGACTTCTTCCCAAGGTTCATTCATACATGCTTTCAAAAGTTGACATATAGAGTTTATACAATATCTCATGAAAAGTATTCAATTCAAGTAAACATGTTTATGATGATTATCAACATATGAAAATACACGTAATAGATAAAATTTTCAAGAAAATAATCAAGAAGGTATTCCAAGAAACATATATGGGGACTCATGGAATCTCAACTCATCTATGACCATCTATGGGGCGCATGGGAGAACAATCCCATGCTTTCGTTTAGCCTTACATACCTGGGATAAAGCTCCTCGAATTACCCATCAAGAATTCTCCAAAATTACGTTCTTCTTTCTTCTCTCTCTCAAGCCCTAACATTCAAGTATTGCGAAGGACTTAGAATGGGTTTTTACTCCTCAAAACAACCTATAAGGGTCGTGGATTAAGTTTAGAAGAGGTGGGGAAAAGTCTAGAATGCCCCTCAAAATATTTAAAATTTTTAAACTTGGTGGAACAGGTCAGGATAACAGGTCCACGAAGCGAACATGTCGCGCACCTCTGAATTTTGGAAACTCTATCACGTTGAAAAATTGAGAAAATATATATGTATGGGTCCGCGTCGTGGAGCTGTCACATACCGTTACTATTTTGGGTCCGCGTGGGTTTGTGTCGTGGCCCTGTCGCGTACCCTTACTGTTTTTGGTAAATTTTGCGAAAACTATTTTTCAACCCAATTGCTCTTAAATCGGGTTGAGACCATTTTCTGACTCAATTTTCTGTACTGATTGCAAATCCGATCTCGAATTTCCTATCTGAGCTTAGGAACATGCATTATGCGCACGTCTCCGTTCTATGAGTATTTTGGTAATTTTACCGGGTATTAGAACAACATTTCACAACCATTTAGTTGGATCACCAATTAATCCTTGAAACACTAGATATGGTAATGGCTGAATAATTATTAACTAGAAACTTACAAATCAAGAATTCAGACTGATCCAACTACCGTAAATAGGTGATGCGTTTCAAGTACAATTATGTCCCAAAAGTTTCATGATTAAATATATTTATATATTATATGCATGTTTTGGAAAATACTCACTCCAATTTATAAAGAATGACCTGATTTAAATGAGCATGGAGTTTACAGAAAAATAAAAAAGAACTTCTCAATTTATTTATTCTAAATTAATTAAATTTATTTATTCTAAATTATGTTGTTTAATCTTACAATCTTAAACCGTGAAAAAAATAAAATTAAAATATTAGATAAAAGAAAATGCCATTATTTTTCAAAGAGATTTAAAAGAATAGGTCAAATAAGGTAGTAGTTGATTAGAGAGCTATCAACTATTAGGCGACAATAGTTCAATTTTAGGCACAATGTTTAGGGGAAAAGACTTATAAAACTACTTCAGGTTAAGATATTTTTTAATTATAATGAAGTAGAATTCACAAACTTAAATGTGTCACATATATAAGCCCAAGGGAGTGTTAAGTCATCATAAATTTGTTAAAATCATTTCTGTAACACCCCAATTTTTTTTTTAGCTATGATTGAGCCATCCTTCATATGATATAGGTCTAACTGATAATTCTTAACTGAACATAGATGTTAAAGACTATTTCTTAGTGTGGGAATAAAATTGGAGAGGATATGAGGTCGTAGTTCTAATGCAAGATTTTGTAAAAGTTAGGTGAACCAATGACTTGTGGGTTGTATATACATGCTAGGATCAATTTCTAAGTATTTAAAATATATTAGGTGTGATTTAGAGTGATAAGGGATCTTTTACACCAAGCTAAGTTCAAAGAATTTCTAGCAACTAAGTTTTCGTATGAGTCGATAAAAGGGTCAATTTCAAATGACCATATCTCCTAAAGTATAATGATTTAGGTGACCCATAATATATTAGATCGAAGATATTTGAATTACCTTTAGAATGCATCTGATTTCGCCTTAATCAAAGTTCTGAGGAGAAAGTTATGACATTTTAGTGAAGGGGTGCAGAGCTGTCCGAAGGTCCGCGATAGCTCAGCGTCGCGGACCAAATGCAGGCCCTCACTGGATATCCATGGCATTTTTTTCCTTTTATTTTGAGGGTACGTTTTTCCTAAAACTTGTGGGGGTCTATTTAAGATCCCAAAATGCATAAAATGTCAGTTTTCATAACAAAAACCCTATCCCTTCACTCCTAAAGATAAACACTCAAGAATCATCAAGAAAGTCATCAAGTTAGGATTAACTTTCAAGATTCATCTTCTAGGAGAGTTATTCTTCATAATTTTCAATCTACCCAACCCAATTTTTTTTAATCTATTCGTGAATCTTATATAGAACTTGCACCATAACCTAGGGTTTCAAGAAGACGAATTCAAGAATCCCAAGAAAAGATTTCTTGATTCTTATTTTTAAAGAATGTAGAGTTCTTCACCAAGACTCTAAAAATTCCAAGTCAAGAATTCAAGAACTAAGGAGAAGCCCTTCAAATAATGTCTTTCCAAGTTCTTTCTCTCTAAAGGAGCACTTTAAATAATGTCTTTCCAAGTTCTTTCTCTCTAAAAGAACTAACGAGATCGAGGATTTGCTCGAAGAAAGCTAGTATTCATCTAAATTCGATTGTGATGTCAACTTTCCACGTATGTAAGGCTAAATGAAAACATGGGCTTGTTCTTCCATGTTCCCCATAGATGGGCTTGTATGACAGTTGAAGGTTCTTAAGTCTACATGCATGATTCTTGATTATTTTCTTGAAAACTATATCTATTACATGTTGTTTCATATGTTTATGATTATCATAAACTTGTTTTCTTGAATTAAATATTTTCATGAGATATTGTATAAACTTTTTTTATTATTTCATAAAGATTGCATGAATGAAGATAGAGATTGAGTCTAGAGCCTTGATTGAGGATGTTGATAGAGATTGTAATTGTGAATGTGAGAATGATGATAGATTAATAGAACTTGATAGTCCCTTGAGTCTCCATGAATAAACTCTAACAATTTATCTATTCAATTGTTCCCTAATGATGGTTTCTAAGTCCTGAATTGAATGAATTGAAGGTTGATGATAATGAGTTAAGAAACTCAAAGAGGTTGAACATAGTCTTAAAGAAATATTTTCAAATTCCATCGAGTTAATGAGTGAACAATGAATTAATGTCTTAGTCCGAAAGAGACTAAACGATGACAAAGGATAGATGTTAACGTTTATGAGCATGTTGAGTCTATGAGAGAAGTATCGAGTAGCGAAATGGGTAAGAGTGAGTCCCACTCACACTGATAACTATGTGTCCAGTGTAGTTGAGGATTGACCATGAGAAAAGGATGTTTCCTCAGTCCCAAAAAAGGACTTAATGTTATTTCTATTTGGATCCAATGATGTACGCCTTTTACCCCGACAAGGTACTGGGCGGATACCGCAATGACATTGCTTTGTTGTACCATCACTGGCTCATAGGTGTTGGGTGTAGGTCTAAGAAACTCCTATATAGGACTTCCTCTTGATAATACTCCAATGTTAATGTAATGGTATAAGGTGATGGATGTGATGGGTCATTTGTCTACTCTCTATTCTTTCTTTAGATAGACATTTGATATGTTGATTGATTTCTATATTGAGTTAATTGTTATTACCTTATTATTCTATCTATTTCGATTTCACTCAGTTATTTCACATACCAGGACATTCCGCGCACTAACGTCCCCCTCTGGGACTACACCATTTCATGATGTAGATACATGATTTGGAGATCGTCTACAGGCGTATCATTGAGAAATCAAGAATTTTAGCTGATTGGTGAGCCTCCTTTACTTTGTAGGATTCCTTATATTTATTTCCATCTTGCTTTAGAGTTAGATTTACTTTGATTTATTTTGATTGAGGGATCCATAAGTCTATCATTGGCACCACCAGATAGTGATATAGGCTTTATATACTAGAGTCGAATGTTGATGTAAAGACTTGTTGAGCTAGTTTCTTTCTAATAGCCTTTTATGATGCTATTATGTTGAGACTAGATTAGATGATGATAAGCCCATTTATCCTCCTTATGTCTTCCATTTATAGTAGATTGTATGAATGAATGAATGTGATGAGGCTAAATGGTTCGCTTGGGGACTAGCAATAGTCTCTGAGTATCGGCTAAACCATTTTGGGACTAGCAATAGTCTCTGAGTACTGGTTACGTCTAGGATACCCTCCTAGGGCATGATAAACTTAGTATCAGAGCACGAGTTCAAGTTTCCTAGGGAATCTATGAAGCTGTGTCTAGTAAGTCTTGTTTATGTGTGTGTTGTTGTGACCACACTTCATAAACATTAGGCTATATGAAATAAGGAAAAGTTTCCCTTCTTTCAGATTCTGAATCGTGTGATAGAGCTATTTCCTAATAAGTCTATGATGATTCACGCGATGCTCTAAACCTTTCGACTATGCCTCACACACAAGGAAATAGAGACAATAATGTTAAACTCTTATCGATGAGGTCCCCCAGAATAAATAATCCAAATGATAGAGAGACTGTACCTGGCTTGAGAGAAGCCGACTAACGTGTGAAATTGATTGACTTGAAGGAGTGCAATATTTCTCTTATGAATTGCGCTTTTGAGTTAGCTAGATGTACCAAGACCCTTTTATTCAAAACCATGAGAGAGAAACTTAAGTATCCAAAGAGATTAATGTTACCACCTAAGAGTGAGATGTGAGGTCTTATAAACCCCGATTAGAATTGAATCATCCCAGAGTTAGAAGGATGATCATGGAAAGAAAGGGACGATATAGCAAGAGTGATGGATGATTTAGGCTTGTAGTTAGAGTTATGTACCTATTAAGTAAGTAATTAGGTGATGTATTGATTGCCATAAGTTTGATGAAAGAGTCATAAGTACCTTATGATTTTCAGGATGAGATATAGAGGAAGACTTATTACTAGAATGTGATAGAGCATGCTTAAACTAGAATGAAGTTTATGCTGATGTTTTGTAGTATTCTTACAGTTCAGGGTGAAACATAGATGTTGAATGGGGGGAGTAGAGCACCTTTGAAGTGGTAGATTTAGACTAGCCTTATGAATTTTAAGTGAGAGTTTATGAGATTCATTAAGTAATAAGCCTTAGCCAGATAAGGAGATATGATTGCATAGGTGAGTGGTACTGAGTTGTGAGGAAAGGATGTGTTGATTGAATACTACTCTCTATGAGATTTTAGTGGGATAATGTTCCCTAACTATTTATCTAGTAGTTGTAAGTTAGTGTTAAAGAGGTGTGCGATAGATACACATGTTAGTACTAGATCGTAACTTGAAATTTGAGGAGTAGTATAAAAGAGGAGATAGTATCATGAAAGTGAGAGTCTTAGTTTTATATTGCCTCTAAGAGACTTTCCATAGCATATGGAGATGTTAATTTGTAAGAAAAGTGATGCTATGGGCAGAGTACAAGTTCCCCTTAGGTAAGACGAGTAAAATGAGGATAGCTCAATAGATACGAAGAGACTTGAGATGTGTAGCCATGATTGTGTAAAGATGTGTGAAGCTCTAAGCTACAATTGCTATAAGAAGATAGATAGTATATTTGAGTTGTCAATGCGGAGTAAGATGATGTAAGCATTCCTTGTCAACCCAAACAACTAAGTTGATTGGGACGTATGGATAGATGATGATGAGTTTTTCCCTTATCGTTTAAGTATTATACAAATAAGTTTATGAGAGTACAAAGGTTGAGCATTAGCAGGAAAAATAAGATGTTAGATTGTAATAATGGTGGAAAGTGATTATGTACGCCATTAAGAGCAACAAATAGAGAAAGAGAGAGAGAGAGAGAGAGAGAGTTCCATAAAAACATGAGGAAGCTAAGAGTGATATCGTTGAAAGGAGTCTGAGTGGCTAGTTATATGTATGTGACTATACCATAACATGAGGGTTTAAGATGCATATTCTTGCAGATAGCAATTCTTTGACCATGTGGAGGTATATGCTTATAGCCTAGTTGAGGAAATTGATTCATAAAATATAGAGAGAGGACCTTGAGAGCTAAAGGGGAGATGATGATGTGAGAAATCGAAGTAGATCTTGAGTTTTTGTTTGTGGTAGTTGATCAAGATGGGATATCAATTCTTTTCTGTCTCATATAGTCCTTATACTTTAGTTAAGGTAACATGCCATTCCATTCGGGTGTATGACTATCGTATCTATGGCCTAGTAAGAATATGTAAGAAATTGCATGGTTTTAAACTAGTATTATACACTCGCCAAGTGTTTGATAAAATGTCTGATCATGGTTTCTTGAGGAATTGAAGGTCCAATGCATGCTTGATGAGTTAAATGACTTTATGATAATGAAAGGAATGTATGTATATGATATCCCCTATATAGTGTTGGAAATTGACAATGCCCTACTCGGGGGGTTACGAACCCGGCTAACCATGTCGAGGGGTTTGTACCTTGATAAAAGGGTTGAGGGGTTTGTACCTCAATCACCAGGGATGGTACGGTGTGAGTATCCACCGACCATATCGAGGGGTTTGTACCATCATAACCAATTGAGGGGTTTGTACCTCAATCACCAAGGGTGGTAGGGTGTCATGATCCACCAACCAATCAAGGGGTTTATACCTTGATAGACAATGAATTCGCTAATGATAGTATCTTTTTACACATGTATTATGTTTTATGTAAGCATGATCTACTTTTAACATCTCCCAGGCATGCCATATTGATATATGCTACTCATTGCCTATGCTCATGCATTTTGATTATATTGCTTATCTCTTGTTGCATTGCATCCTTCATACTTAGTACATTCAGATGTACTAACACATATTCTATGCCTACATGATGTTACTATGTAGGAATTTGTGCCCTACTTGAGCATCTTTCTCCACGTGGCTAGTACGAATTCTCTCAAGTTAGTTGGTGAGTCTTCCATTCCAGGGACACTATCTATGATCTCATGCTATGTACCAAGATTATCTTTCTTCTATATATATATATATATATATATATATATATATATTGACTATGAGGGTGAGTCTGGTTGCTTGTCTTGGTCCTCGCTCTTATCTACGGAGTTGGGGTGTTGTTGGACATTTTATGTATTGAGCCTTGACTCTTTTGTTTTGATGCTTATGTTACGAAGGTAGTCCTTTAGCCCTTTTTCCTCATTTTTTCTCTTATTATTTAATTTAATTGCTTCCGCGACCAATGATGTGTAATGATATGTTAAGAGGCTTGTTTTGGGTCTCTTCGGGATCCCCATTCTTCATGTCACGTCTAGGCCCTAGGCTTGGGTCGTGACATTAAAAAATTTTCAAAAACATGATTTCTATAGTTTAAATATTAAAGAATTTGTATTAAAAAAGCTACCTGAATTTTAAATTGTGCAAGTAAGAAATATAGTGATGATTGTAATGACAAATGCGGTTCACAAAATATGAATAGAGTTGATAATAGTTAAGCATTTAAATTTATAAATAAAAACTTAATAAAATTGAAAGGATATCAAGATAATTAATGGGTCCTCATTTGGTACACATGTTTAGAGACAATTGGTAAGAAAATAAGATGGTTGTCCTTCCATGCTCTTCTATATAATAGATAGAAATAATATATATTAATAGGTAGAAAAGAAATATGGAACGAAAAAGATGTTTCTAGATTTTTATTTCTAATATGAAACTATTCAACTATTTTTTTTTGCCCTTAAATATAGTCATATATTTAAAATTGTCATTGATCGTCAATGTCTTCACCTTTCTATATATAGAAACATATATTGCCACTAATAATAATATAATAATAATAACAAAGCAGTAATAATCCGATGAATGTTCCTTGTTCCCTTCTTCTTTTATCCGGTGAGTTATATAATGATTTTTCAGTAGCGTATTTATTTTAGAATTAAAATCTGTTGCAAAAAGAGATTACTCGTTTTTGCAGGAATTTAGCAGTGGAGAAAATATCGTTCTATCTATCTAGTTTCCTTTAAATCTTTTTATCTAGCTAGTAGATATAGAAAAACTTTTAACTAGTCTAGTTTGATCCTGCATATTAATTTGCTTCTAATAAACTATATGTCACAACCTCGTCCCTGTCATAGTAACGCCTGTTAGATCCCATCTACAGGCAAGCCAATTTCCCAAACCACAGGGTACCGTCATGACTCTTTTGTCAAATCCTAGCCAACACTAATATACATAATTGAAACCTACTCAGAACATGGAAGTCAATTGTACAAAGCTACTATAAACTTAAGCTAAAATATACATATCTATGTACGTAACCAGAATGACCATCTACAAATTCAATTCAAACTACATATACAAGGTCAGTATCTTAATACAAAGATAGCCGTCAAAACAGAAAGAGACTATAGAATATCCAGAGCTATTGATGCTCACCAATGTCTCCTAAATCTCTTGTGAACCCCTAACTCCATGACTGTGGCTAGTAGCTGAACCTGCACCATGGGAAGATGCAAAAATGTAGGGGTGAGTATCGGTAACAGACAACCAGTAGGCATCATCGGTTGACCAAGTGAAGTACTGCAAATATAGAAGGCTCAAATATAGAGAACAATAGTAAATGTAGCAAATCTGAACTCTAACCATGGAGTAAGCATGTCTGGAGAATCACTGAATCCCAACGGAACCAACCCAAGTAGTGTGCAATGATATTAACTGCCGAAACATGAGTAGGCCTAAACAACAACTATCACCGAACTGAGACATAGTGTTGTACGCGGGTGTAAGGCCCTAATATCTATGCTTGTATGCCAATTGGGCTCCCATAAGCCCAAAAGGTACACCCACGCACAATCTAGCTGATAGAATCACCACGGAACTCACAAAACCACCACAAAACCCAACTTCCCATATCACATGGTCCAGGGGTCACTTGTACGTAGGTGTAAGGCCTTAGTGTCCAAGCCTGATGCCCCTTGAGCCCACATAAGCCTAAAAGGTACACCCACGCACATTCAGGGTGTGTATAGGTGTGTGGATCCACATGAAAACAATTGGGTCCTCGACCCATCCAATAACCAGTATCACACCTGGCCTCGAACTGCTACAATAACAAATGAGGCCTTTAACCCCTTTCCCGATTTGGCCTCTGGTTAGGGCAGTCAGCCAGGGCCAGATGGTCTGATAATATATAACGGTAGAATGTATTGCCCGTGGGAGAAATAATCCCCCACAATCAATAGGACCTCGAACCAAGAATATTTAACTGGGCCTCTAACCCAAGAATAATTATTTGGGCCTCAAACCCAAGAATAATCAACTGGGCCTCGAACCCAGGAATGGTCAATTGGTCCTCGAACCCCAGAATAGTCAACTGATGCTCAAAACTCAGAATCAGCATTAGCCACCCGACATCTCAGTCGTGGTCATCGTACTTGGACCACGGGGCATGACTCCCAAGTCTTAGACACTCAGAAATGACCAACAGAGCTCGAATAGCGATGAGGAGCATCATCTAGGCTCAAGGTATCAAAACAGTTCCTCTCTCAACCAATCTGTCCGGATCCAGAAGTCCAAAGTCATATTATGCCTAGAGTGACTGTAGGAAATGACACTCACAACATATATATACCACATAATCAAGACCACATATCTGTATGTCACCATTCCTTATATAACACTAGTTATAACCAACCTAAGATAAGGATTGTAACAACCTTAAAAAGTGCCCGAAAATTTATCTTGGAAGTATCCAGAATCGTTATTTCCATATATATAAAAATCCATTCGTTATTTCAAAAATATAACTTCATATTCTTGTTTAGGGGTTCAAATTGAGTGGGGAATAGTTCTAACCCGAATTTTAGATCAACCATATTAAAATCCAAAAATCGCAATAACTGTTATTTAGGATGGTCAACTTTGAAGGGGTATATCTCTTGGAACACAAAGAACTTGGTGTTCCACAACCTATCAAATTAAATCTCTTTGAATCAGCTCCAACGCATTTGGTTTCACCTTATTCTGAGTTCGAATGAAGGATTTATGCCCATTTTCGTATAACTTGTTTGTGCAGAAAATGCAGATTTCAAGTGAGCATCCCTGTCGTCTCCTTCACGCGGACCAGTGTTATTTTGGGCCTATTTTTTTTATTTCGGTCCAAGACTTTCAAGTCTTGGGCCCAAGGGTTCCCATACGTGTTTTTACCTATACTTATTCTTATTTCACCTTCATATCATCCTCAATATTCCTCAATATCCTCTCAAACACTTAGACTCATTTTTCACCCTAAATTCAAGTCCCAAACTCAAGACCAATCTTAAGGATTTCATCAAGGATCTCATTCAAGCTTCAAGTCTCCATACCTAATCTCCTTTAATGGTTCTCCAAAGTCAAGGTATGTGGTGTTGAACAATTGGGTCCTTCCATCTATGGTGCCTAGATCTCCTTTTTACTAATATTGAGGAATTTACTACACAGTGATTTTTAGTTCATGAAAGTATGGTTACTTTAGAATGTTTTGAGCTTCAAATCTTGGATCTACTGTTGAATTTGATGAGAGGTTTTAGTGTAAATGTCTTGGGGGTGTTGCAAACTGTTGATTGATGGTTTTATAATGGATTTTCTTGCATGATTTTATCTTTAAATTACATGGACTTTTACCCTATTACACACCCCAAAGTTGTTTGATAAAATATTCAGGTATGGTTTCATAAGGAAATGAAGGTCCAAAGCATGAAATATGATATGAATGATGTTATGATGCTAAAATGATCTTATGTATATGATTATTTTATATGAAATGTTGCACTAGAGCCTATGATGAATTCTATATAAAGTGTTGCACTAGACCATACCCGATCTGGAGGGACAAGAGCCCGGGTAACCATGTTGGGGGTTTATACGCATCTACCATGCGAGGGGTTTAGAATTCATCACCATGTTGGAAAGGTATGATTACCATCACCCATATGAGGGGTTTATTCCACATAACCAGCAAGGGTTTTATACCTTGAATAACTAGCTCAGTCTCTTCTACACATATGATATTCTATATGAGCATGAATTACTTAAGCATATTTTACTTATGCATTGATCATACATGTCATATTGCTATATTATGCCTATTACCTATTGTTATGCATTTTGGATTGTGATACTTATCTCTTGTTGCATTGCATCCCACATACTAAGTACATTCAAACATACTAACGCATACTCTTGTCTACATGATATCACTATGTAGGGACCGGAGTTCCTATTGATTCTTCTTGTGGCTAGATGGATTGTTCAAGTTAGCATTTGGTGAGTCCTCTATTCCAGGGACAACGACTATTCTCTCACATTATGTATTGCAATTGTCTTTACTTTATCGTATAGTTATGACTATGAGTGTGAGCTCGGTTGTACGTCTTGGCCCCCATCATTATCTATGTAGTGGAGGTATTATTGTACAAAGCTATGTGTTTATGGTATGAGTTGATTTTATTATCTCCTGACTCTATGTTACGACAAGTTCTCCCTTAGTCCCTTTAGCCTTTATTTCCATTCTTCAAATATCATTTAATTATTTTCGTGACCAAGGATGTGTAATGATGTGCTATGAGGCTTGTTTGGGGTTCCTTCAGGTTCCCCATTCGCCGATCACATCTTGGCCCTAGGCTTGGGCTGTGACAAAGATGGTATTAGAGCACTAGGTTGTTAGATCCTGAAACTCCAACACACTGCGTCGATTAGAGTCTTATTCATGGTTGTGTTGTGCACCACAACTATGATTAGGAGGCTATGAGACGTTTTAGGAAATGTTTCCTTTCTTCATGGTCTATGTCGTGCTTTAGAAGTAATATAGGCCTTTCCCTCTAATGAATGTTCTTTGCTCTTCTAGTTGATCATGCGCTTCAACAGAAAGGTAAAGGAAGGTAAGTTGAAGGTTCTGATGTTGATGGATCCAAGTTTCACTATTTCTTCTCCATTCTTTTGGTTGATAGTGGGGATTCTTGTGTCCCACGTTGTTGTCTGGGCCTTTGGTGTCCATTCTTTTATTAGGTATATTGTTGCTAGAAGGTTTATAGGTGTTGATCCGGGTTTGCGTTATATTAGGTCTTACTTCGTGGTTTGTTGGAGTTGATATGATGGATTTAGATGTCATTATAAGGATGGAATGGTTGCATGCATGTTGTGTATTCATGGGTGGTAGAACCCGTAGAGGTAGCCCCGATTCCCTAATGAGCCCGTCTTAGAGTGGGAGGTGGTTAAATGGTAGCAAGGGAGGTAGGTCTATTTCATACCCTAAGGTACAATTGGTCTATAAGGGGTTGCATTTGTCATCTTGTGAGAATTGGAAGTGTTGAACCTAAGTTGCTTTGTAATAGAATTATTGTTGGTGGTAGATGAGGCATTGAATGTCCTTTCCGATATTTTGAATTTTGGGCTAGTGTCCTTTGGTTTGACTAGTACGCTGGTTATGCCTATAAGTCTCAAGAATAAGATCTCTAATCCTTACCTAACAGCTTTATGGTGGATTTGGTGGTGATAATGTGGTTCGTTCCCTAATGAGGTAGTGCATGTGAATCATATGAGGGTAGTATTACAAGTTTAAGGCAGAAGGTTGGGTGTTAAATAGGAGAGATAGGAATTTTTGTGGTAAGAGGTTGCCTTCCTAGGTGGGGAGGTACCAAGTGATGGTATTAAGATGGACCTTAGTAAGATGAAGATTATTAGAGATTAGCCTAGACATTAGACTTCATCTGATATTAGGAGCCTCTTGGATTTAGTAGGCTATTATCGGAGGTTGTGAGTAGGGTGATTTGATAGGTACAGGAGTTGCTATTTCTTATGTTATCCCTTGGTACTAGTAGGATTCATGTGTTTGTGGGTTTCACTCATGGGTTCTTTTCACCCATGGAGCCCAATCTTCCTATTTTATGAAATTGCATGATTTCAAGTTGTATTTTCTATGAGTAACTATTATAATGAAATATGATTATAAAATATGTTGGGGTTTTGTCAAATATTATTGATTATGCATAAATATCTATTTTGAACTTATACTATGAAGTGATATTTGTCTATTGAGACTATACATGATTCAAGCTATGAAATCTATGAACTATTATGAAGTTTTGATATGATTTACAAGT
>JAABOM020058029.1:0-14402 GCA_011800125.2 Solanum clarkiae
CTATTACCTCAAGATAACCTTTCCTTCCTCCAAATATTTATCTACAATATAGTAGGTGATAAAACTAGAATGATCAGCCAATAGATACATCTTGGCATCCCAATCACATAAAAAAACAATACACGAGAAGCAAGCGAGTATTTATAAACCCGAGCATTTTCTTTCAACCCTTCTGCCCCTAATCATATTTTCTAATACACATTCACACGTACACATCATGTGAAGCATGTTTTAGTGCCATAACAGTCTTACAATAGCCCACGAAGCACAACACATAATAATTTTACACAACCTACGAATGGACAACATAACATTACTTCCCTTCTCTACATCTCGATGTCGACAATTCCAAACCTGTTCCAACTCTAACCAAATTGTTCCAACAATATTTATACATACAAAAAGTCCTAAAATAGTCTTAGAACAATACCCAATAAGTCATGAAGGACGTGAGCCAATAACCTTCCACCCAACAGCCCACAAGTTCCAATCAATATTACACTTAAGATAGCACAATAAAACTCGTTTATCAAATGAAACCAAAATCAGGGCAACAACCTTAGAGTAATATCTATAACTCAAACCATGTTAAGAACATTAACGTCTCTTCATAATATAGCCCAAAAAGCATGGAGAAGTCACTAAAACAAAAGGCAAGTGTGCAACAACTTCCTAAACACATGTTGTCCAAATTTTCCAGCACAAACATACTAGCATATACTTCTTGTTTTTTTATAAGAAAGCCATACTAAACACATATGTAATCTTGCTTACCACTACCTTCAAGGTGTAGCAATTCTCCAAGAACCATATAAGTTCCCTTGTGGCTGCTTTACTAGGTTAAGAAAGAAGAACAATAAAGTTTTGTGAAAGCTGAAAGTTTTCGAAGTCTAAGAGTGAATGAAATTTGCTGCTTGCAACCCCTTTTTAAAGGACTAATTTTGCAAAATTTCTTTTGACCTCTTGACCACGTAATACCACATATTATTAAGCTAGTGAGGCAGCAGCTTGGCCCTCACACTTGGGCCTAAATGGGTCTCCAAGTTGATGGGCCTTGGCTGCCCATTTTCCAAGTTTCTCTTAGTTAGTTTTGGGCCCAAACAGTCAAGTGGTTTTTGATGTGCTTGGGCCCTTTTAATATCCTTCTTGGGCTGAAAATATAGTCCATTTATGATGTCTAAACATGGGCTAAAGCTACACCCTTAGCATGTACTTTATTCATAATCGTACTTGGAAAAATTAGACGTCGGGCCTCATCTCCGTTTAGCTAGCAAATTTAAGCTAAGCAAGTGGGTTACTCACCTGCTAGCTTATTAAGTCCTACAAGCACCTCAATTATCTTACTTTGTTTAAGGTCGTGATCTCCTCAATTTGACACAAAACATGTATACACTCGACCCTCTTAAGCGTTAGACGCACATATCCTCCTATAACATGAGATTTGACCACTTTTAAAAATGGGAGCTAATTTGACCAAATCATATCATGTTTCATTTGCATAGTACTAGTATTGTAAGATGTGGGGTGTTATAGTACTCACCTTGTGTTTCCTTCCATGAAGCGCCTTAGTTAATGTCATGGCACGACATAGTTCCTTTTCTTCATCAAGTCACTACAGATTAGCCCATCACTAACAACATTTTGAGATCATCTCCCGGCTTTAGAGTTTTGCATATATTAAACTCCTCTTCTTCATCATTCACTCTGAACTTAAGATTTCCACTCTCTACATCCATAGCAACTCATCGGTGGCTAAGAACGACCTACCTAAGATAATTAGCATGTCAGTATCCACCTCACAATCTAGGATTACAAAATCAGTAGGAAGAATGAATTTATCCACCTTCACCAACATATAATTTAAAATCCTAACTGGTTGTTTGATAGACCAATTAACCATGAGTAGCTCCATTGTTGTCGGTGAAGGTGTCTCTAATCCCAATTCCTCAAATATGGCTAGGGGCTTGAGGTTTATACTTGCTCCCAAATCACATAGTGCCTTACTGAACTTTGAGGCTCCAATGATGCATGAAACAGTGAATGCACCTGTGTCTTCTTTCTTCACTACCTAATTTTGTGTTAAGATTGTACTACAATTGTGACACACTTCGATTGTCTCACACTCTAGAGTTCACTTCTTTGTGACCAAATCCTTCATGAATCTAGCATAACCTGGAATTTCGATCAATGCTTCCATAAGTGGAATATTTATTGACAATAAGTTGAATACAGAGAGGAATTTTTGAAATTCTGCATCCTCTTTCTTCTTCATTCTTTGAGGAAAAGGATGATCAACCATTTCTTGAGATGCTTTCAACTTCACTGCTGGACTTGAATTTTCGGGGAATACCTTATTGACATTCACAACATCATCTCCACTCTTCTCTTGTTTATTACTCTGGGGATTTCCAAGAGCATCACAATCTTCAACATGAGTTTCATATTCATCAACTTCAACAGTAACTGCACCTTCCTTTTCTTTCAGTTCATTGGGGACTTCTTCAACAACAAGTGATGGTTTTGTTCCTTCAACCCCTTTCCCACTACAAGAGGTTATGGCTAAGAATTGCTTATCATTTCCCTTGGGATTAGCCATTATGTCACTAGGCAAACCTCCTTTTGGATTGTGATTTAGATGAGCCGATATGTTTCCAATCTGAGTTTCTAGATGCTTAATAGACGTCGAATATGATGTCACTATTTGACTTAACTGATAAAATTCAAACTTTATCTCCTTTACAACTTTATCAGAGGCATCAACCTTGCTCAAAATTCGAGTGAGCATATCTTCAGTTCGGAGATTACTCTTGATTCACCACAGGCTCAGTAGCTTTAACCCATAAGGTGGAAGATACCTATCTTCATCACCGTTCCTACAACCCCCAACTTGAGGTTGGTCAGCCCATGCATGACTTTTTCTATCCGTGTTATTGTTCCAACCTTAATTCTCAAATGGCCTTGGAAAATCCAATGGAGAACCTACTATTTGGTTTCCCATATAGTATACCTCCTCGTTGTATCCACCTTCAAATGGTGCACCATCAAACATCATATCTCCAGTAGCACCCATAACATTATACTTTTACAATTTCCTCCCATAACATGCTTAGTCAATACATCAAGATGAGTTAACATTTTAGCCACGTTCTCGTCTCTCTCTTGATCCTTGGAAAGCTGCTCCTTTGATGGACCTATGTGCCCTGAAGGTACCATGTCATCTCTTGTATACCACTATCAGTTAATCTTCACATGTCATCTAAGAGGTCATAAGCTTCAATGAATGTTTGTGTCATTAGTCCTCCACTCATGAACTGATCAGCTACTCCTTTATAAAAGCATTATGGTTTGGAACTCCATGGTTGGAATATTGGAGTCAGAGTTTCCAAAACTGGAACCATGTTTCACGCAACGGCTTTCCATCCAGATGCTTAAAGTTCTCAATACTTCTTTTCAACTTTATCATCTTCGAGGGAGGAAAAATATTTCAAGGAACGCATTTTACAGCTCCTCCCATAATGTAATCAAATCACAGGTTAGCTCAGTTAGCCACCTCACTGCCTCTCCATTGATGGAAAATGGAAATAGCCTTAGTCGAATAGTTTCTTGGCTCACTCCCCAAAAAATGAATAGGAGACGTATATCAACAAAGTTCCTTAGGTGTTCATAAGGATCTTCATTGACTAGCAATTCCTTTAGTTGGAGAAGTTGCAATATAATGCTCGTTATGTGAAAATTAACTACTCTGGCCAGTAGGGGTAGTCGGGTAGCACCTGTGCTTCCCAGTTGGTCCCAATTAACAACTTGCATATCATTCATATCTCCAATATTCTCATCATGGACACTCCTATTGTCCTCCATTTTAATAGCTATTTTTCAACAACAAAAACAATAAGAAAACAATAAAACTAACTCTAACTATAAGAAAAAATCTCAATAAAAACTTGAATTATGAACTCGCCGATTCCCCAGGAACGACACCATTTTTGATGTCACTCAACCTGGATATTCAAAGGAAGTAGGGTCATTCATCATTAGCATAATAACCAAATTGAGAGTTTGTGATCGAATCCCACAGGGAATGATAGTTCAAGATAGAAGTAACTCATTAGAGTAAGTAATTGTAGGATCTGGCAGGTTGTAATAATTAAGTATGGATTGAGCTACACAATATCTAATTAACAATTTAATTGCCAAATAGGGGAAGATGTTGAGGTTGTGCAAATATGGATATTGATCTACCAGCTAGTCTAAATATTTGGCTAAATGAGTTGATAATGAGTGAATAAAGTAGGTTGCTTGTAACATATGTTCAACTGTGATATACAAGTGTTTCATATGATGTAACTATGGAATCATACGTAGATCATCGAGGACACGATTGGCCTAAAAAGTCTCAATAAAACCCCTAATACCTTAGCCATGGAATTCTTGAATGTGGACTTCAACTGAAGCCCCAAGATGTTTCCATCCATTATATCCATTCCATACCCTAATTATTCTGACTAACGCAACAATTAGAGATATAAAGTAAACTCCAAGTTTGCAACCTTAAAATCATAGATTAAACATAGGAATGGATACATATTGACTTAAATTAACTATAAATAAGGAAAAATATATAAGATCCGATAGATAAATCAAAAACCCATATCAATAACAAACCCCCAACATGGTGGTTTTAGCCACACATGCTAGAAATTAAAGATTTGATACCAAACATAACAGTTGCAGTCATTGAATGGAAATTAGATGATTATCACCAACCAGTCCACTCTAATTTGCTTGCCTAAAGCTTGAAAATCCTATCTACCCTTATCCTCTAACAAAAATTTCTATGCTCTACTCTTTAAAAACTAAGAATAAGAATATGTTCTAATAAGTTATATCCTTCATGCGAACGTGTGAAAGTTTGTGCTGCAAATTGGCATTCGGCGGTCAAGGTCAACCATTGCCAAGCACTCCGGCAATGTGCCTAGTGTGCACTTGACTGCTTTTCATTGCATCTTCGTAAGGCTTCCTCCTTTGTAACTTTAGACTATGACTCTTCACTCCGTTGATTCAATTCGGCGATTCGTTGAAGTTCCCACTACATCACATTCTTGTCATAGATTTGGGGCTTTGAGTGCTACAACTTTAAGAGATCTACTTTGTCAATCAGTGAGGTGTCGAATATGATTTGTGATATCGATTCTAATCACATTCTTGATTTGAATAGGAACCTTGGTTGCAACAATGTTAGGTGGTCTCTCTAAGTATTTGGTGGATAGCTGATTATGTAGGCAATGCAGCTGCCCTCCACCTTTTTGCACTTTTGCTCCCTTTCTAATATTTTGCCAAGTATTGTCTATTTGTACACTTCTAATCCTATTTTCTAATAGATGTGCTATAAAATTTTAACACTTTTGATGCTTAAAACTTGGAATTTTATGTGTTCTCAAAGCGATATTAGTTGGTTTGATGTGTTCTTATGTTTTTTTTAGGATTACAAGATTTGGTATGATTTTAGGCAAAGTATTATAGATGTGGAGTTATTGAAGAAGTATGAAGCACTCTACGGATTGTGGATACTTCCATGAGCCATAGAGGGGTTTCAAAGTTGAGATCTAGCGAAGGATATATTTTCTGAAGTTGCATCCACGAACTGTCAGACATGTCGTAGAAGATTGTATGAGTCATGGATTAGGTTTCATGCCCCAAGCATTGGAATTGGAGGAGTTTCTAGAAAGCTGTCAGACGACACCCTATACAAGTCATAAGTATGAATATGACCCGTAGAAAGGTCTCGTAGATGTAATCCAGTTTTTGAAGAATAAAAAATACGAATCCCAAGTATGGGCCATAGAATTTTGTATGTCCCCTAACCCTGATCGTAAAACCTACCTAGTCCAGTTCTTCTATTTTGTTTTGGACTTGAATTTTACTTATTATAAATAGGTTTTTTATTTTTTTTGACAGAGAGACACACGAGAGACTTGAAAAACAATGTCGTGGTCCTATACATTGTGATTTTTACATTAAAACATTACTTTGTGATTTCTAGTGAAGAATTTGAAATTCTTGTTATTAACTTTATCATTGTAAGTGCTTATGTTATTCTACATCATGATTCTTTCATCTACAATGATTATGCATAGCTAAAACTACAACTAAGGTTGTGGAAACCATGAAGAAATAACAACGTAAACCCGAATAATTCAAAATTCTTAGAAAGTGTGCATGCTTGAATTAATTAATTGCCTTCATTTTGATTATTTTTTAATGGTGGCTAACATTAGAACTCACCTAGTTATTACTGACTAGATCAAGATAGTAATAAATGGGATAAGAGATTAATTAACAAATTCGATGTGATCTCTCTCATTTAATCAATCAACCTAGATCAAGGGAAGGTTGTATTAGAACAATGGGTAAGGGTTAGTAACATCACACTATAGGGATGAATCAAATCATGTAATGAAATTTACCTCTCTCCTGGATCAAAGGGTTTGATAAACTTAACTTATTATTCTGTGTGCTACATACTACAAATGATTATGATTATATGGTAATAACAAGTTAGGGAATCATGGGGAACACAAAACCCTAGTTACTTCTCTCACTAGTTTCACAACACTTGTTCTAGATTAGGTTTATTTTCTTGTAATTACAAACCCCTCCTTTCAGGAGATAAGCAGGTTAATTCACTCGACTTGTTTGCAAATACTCTGAGTTTCACCATATTCCCTATGGAACTCCACCCCAACCTTGGTTAGGTTATATATATTGACAATATCTGCTTCAAAATTCAAAAAGGAGGTCTAGCTTAGGTGAGATCAAGATTTTGGCATCGTTGCCATGGAATACGACTTAGATTGATTTAATTTGAGTAATTTGGGAATTAATCCTTTTTCCCCCATTTTATGTTTTTGTTATGTTGTTTTATTTCAGCATGCACATGTAGTATATGTATAACACTCATAGTTGAGGCATACCCTTGACTTTGTTTGACTTTGAGATCCAAAAGATACTCAAAAAGAATAGCCTAGAACAATGCGAACAATGCTTAAATGAGGCAGTGAATGTAGAACTGAATCCGAATAACAACAATAATAACCCACCTCCATTTGAGTATGTTAATCCACCACCACATCATCACCAAGCCTCAACTCGCACACGGAATTGATACTGGCTTATTCCTGTGGCGATGGATGTCACTAGAAATATTGTGTTACCGCTATTAACAGATGGCACAAAGTTTTTTGTTTCAAGTGGGTTACTCCAAATGCTATAGAATTACGAAATCTTCATGGGATTACAATCAGTAGACCTACATAACAATCTACACAACATTTTCTTCATTCGTAAGAGCATGATGGGAAGTCAAAATTTATCCATGGATGGCATTGGGCTCTGTATATTCCCATTATCTCTTATAGGTGATGTAACACTATGGTTATTTTATCTCCTGCAGAGTTTAAACACTAGCTAGGCAGAAATGCAGAAGGATTTTTTGGAGAGGTTCTTTTTTAGGTCAAAAAAGCTGAAGTTAAAGGACCAAATTAACAACTTTGAGCAATTTCCTAGTGATTTGATCAGTACTATGTGGGAAAGGTTCACAAAGTAACTAAGGAGTGTCCCTGACCATAAGATCATTAATGATGCCTTGGTGGATAACTTCTATTGAGCCTTGGATGAAAATAGCCAAGTTGTTGCTAACACTATCATGGGAGGCTCATTTTTAGACCGTCTATTTTCAGTAATGGCTGAAAGGTTGGAGAAAGTGGCCAAGATGAATCGTGCATAGGGGATGAGAGATAAATCTGTAACTAAGAGCTCATTCTTAGTCAGTACTAGTTTGGTGCAGGCAAAGATAAATGAGAACATAGTGCAAGAGCTTGCTAAATTAGTACCAATGTAGAGTTATTGATGAAGAAGAGCTAAGAATGTACAAATGCAGCAGCTTATCGGCCTTCATGAGCGCCTCTATAAGAGGAGCTTTAATATGAGGATGACACTTGCTTCATCACTGATCAGATGGTGGGTTTTTGTACCAATACCCAAGGGTCCAATATGGACTATTGGTGCCATGGTCAAGAAACCCAAGGTTGGAACTTTAATAGGGATTGGGCTTTCGGAGATAATAATCGAGAAGGCTACTATGATAAGAACAGGGGATAGGATAAACATGCTGATTGGAGACATAGAGATAGTTACAAAAATGGTACATATATGCCACCACATAATCGAGACTCTTGTGTTAGTAGCTCTCAAATTGAGAAAATGTTTGACTGACTGTTGAAGAAGCCTAACACCCAGTATTACACCTTGAAGGGGATGAAAGTTGATATCTCCAGCATTAATTTGAAAATAGAGTCTCATTTTGTTTCTATCAAGTAGCTGGAGCAACAAATCAGTCAGATGTCAACTTAATTAAATTCACATCATAAAGGTATATTGCCCAGCAATATAATTCAGAATCCAAAAAATGAGGGGCAGTGTATGGCAGTGCCTACACGTGGTGGCAAATAGGCCATTGACCTTGTGATGCCAGTTGATGGTGATGATTTTCATAAGGATATGGTTGAGATAAAGGATGCAGAGACTTGAGATGGTCGTGCTAAGGATGGAGAGAGTGATGCAGCAGTGATACCATAGAAGTTGAAACCCATTCCTAGACCTCCGCCTCCTTTCCCTCACGAGACTCAAAAAAAAAAGAGAAGGAAGGTATATTCCAACACTTCATCTCCATTCTAAAGAAAATCTCCATCATTATCCATCTCATCAAGGCATTGGAGAAGAATACCAGGTATGCAAAGTTCATGAAGGACTTGGTCACCAAAAAGTGGACTGTGAGCTAGGAGCTCTCACAAGAGCTTCAGGATTGCAGTACGGTAGCAATAAGGTCTTTAGTTGAGAAACAAGAAGATCCCGAAGCATTCACCTTAACCTGCATCACAGGGGCTGTTAAATTTGGAAAGAAATTATGTGATTTGGGCATCAACATTGATTTAATGCCTCTTATAGTGTTCAAAAAGATAGACTTAGGAGCCCATACTCCTACAAACATGCGATTGTTGATGGCGGATAGAATTGTGAGAAGCCTGTGGGGATATTATATGACGTCCTTGTCAAAGTGAAAAAATTCATATTCCCTGCAGACTTTATGATCCTTAATTGTGAAGTCGAGTTCGAAGTCCCAATCATCTTGGGAAGGCCCTTCCTAGCACTGAGCGAGCACTACTGAATATGGAATTAGCCTAACTAAAGTTTCATCAAATGATGAAGAAGTTGCCTTCAACACCTATTAGTGATGAAGAGGCCTAATGACCTAAAGATAGATATTTGGACCCTTGGAGAAGTCTAAGTAACCAAGTGGTCTAAGTCGTTCCACGACAATAAATCAGGCGCTACTTGGGAGGCAACCCAAGATTTTCGATGTGACATATGGGCTTTGTTTTTATTTTTAGCTTTTTGGACTTATAAGTAGCTTAATTTTAGTGTTTTGGTTGTAATTTTTGAACTTTGTACTTGTGGAATATAAGGTAACAATGTGTTTTAAAAAGGATATTCAGGTACAGGCCAAGTCAACCATCTTAGGCTGAAAAAGCAACATGAACAGGTTCTACTACAGGTTCTATGATCCATGGTTCATACCATGACTCATACACTAACTCGTAGAGCGCTTCCAATAAGCAAATTGTTGTGCACTATAGTCCATGAGCCAACTTTGTGGCTCGTAAATAACCTACAAGTTGTGAATGGGGCTCGTGGAACCCAGATAAGATTCCTAAAACTGTCTAAGTGTTGGGGGCTTCTACAACCCAATCTGCGAGTTGTATGTCCATGTACAGCTCGTATATAGATCCATGAAGCCAATCTATCAAACTAGGGTTTTGGGATTGTACAAAACCATGTTCCACAGACCGTAGAATTTTCTACGGCACATAGTCGGGATTTCGTAGGGCCTGAGCCAAATTATTACCCAGCCCGGTCAACAATATAAAATAGGGGTAAATTAATTTACCCGTCATTCTTTCCAAAATTCTTAAAAATACCCTAAGCCCATCTCTTACACCATAACTCCGACCACCGTCTGGCCAACCCCCATATTATTCTACAACGTTTTGGTGACACGCCGGCCACCTAGGTTTCCAACAATCATGTCTCCTTCAATTTCTCAACTTTGTGATCCAAATTCGGTACGTTCTTCATGCTTATTTTTGTATATCACCAAAATTTGTATCGTTAGGTTAGAGTATTGGGTATGGTATTTCGAAGTTCATGTTCTCAAAATAGTTGTTGCCTATCTGTGTGAAATAATATTTTCTTAACAATTATTGAGTAGCCATCTTTGATTTTTATCATGTAATGCCGGAAAGTCAATCTAATGTGTCTAATGAAATTGACCATGTCATGTTTGTATGTCGTTGCTTGAAATCAGGTAGTCACATGTCGTTGGAAGTATATTGAAATAATTGTATGAAAAATGACATGCGGTTGCGTGTTTGGAAATAGTAGCATAACTTGTAATTATTAAGCGGTGGTCAAAATGTGGTTTGAATGTGTAACTTAATGTTTGCGGGGTAGTTCATAATTGATGTATATGGGGCGTTATTGTCACGACCCAGACGTAGGGACTAGTAGTGACATGGTGAATAGGAACCCGACAATTCCCATACAAGCCTCATAGTATCCATATTCACATAAGTGGTTTGGAAGCGCAATCGAAAAGTAAACACATAAGTCTAAGGGACGGGAAAAAAGGACTCACGCTATGGGGATGTTATAGGGAATGGGAGAAACATGTATTCACAAAGAACGGCTCATAAATACTAAGGGGAGGGTAAGTATGACTCACGCTATGGGGGTAATTCGAGGCTTAGGGTCTTTAACAACATGACATAGAAACATTTCATAAGCTTGCAACCCAATCACATAACGATAACCAATAGATAGCCAGTACCATAATCAAACATCCAATCATAACACTTAGCATATAATGGTGAAGAAGTATACAAGATGTCCAACAATGCAACTAATCATAAGATAGGACGGGAGCCAAGACATACCTCAGGATCATCCTCAAAGTATATAAAATAAGTAAATCACCATAGGTAGAGGAATGGTGACTTGTCATTGGAAGATAGGACTCACCACAACAAGCAATACTTTAGATCCAAGCTAAACGTCGAACGGTGGATGAACATAGTCCTCGATCCCTATATGGTGAGATCATGTAGTCAAAAATATGTATTAGTACGTTAAATGTACTAAGTATGCGGGATGAAATACATATGACTTACAAGACTTGCATTCAATGTTATATGAAAAGGGCACATAATATAGTAGGAGACATATAACAAGAGATATAGTATACGATATGCCATGAAACCAATGATGCATAAAATGCACAAATGCTCATATATATTAGGGATAGACTATAACTGACAAATCAAACCCATGCGAGCTATTACATGAGTTAGTCCGATGAAGACCTCCAATTGGTAGGAGAAGATTACTTGCCAAGGTAATCTTCCACACCTTATGACCCAGTCATTTCGGTCGATGGACGCCTTCTTTACGACCCAGTCATTTCAGAAGGATTTCTAATATCATATCATATCAATAAATGAATAGCCATCCCTTATGACCTGGTCATTTTGGTGATGGCTACTATTCCTATGTAAGTACATAGTTCAAGGAAAGGGAGAGGACCCTTGGAGATAGCCCTGATGGCCCCAATCTATCGGTGCTAAGTCAATACATCCCATGAGAATACTTATACGCATACATGCTTTCCAAAAGCGGTAATAGTCATTTCAAATCCGTTACATGCACATTTAGGTTCAAAAGCCAAACAATAATTCATAATCATTATACTCATGCATAGGAATAGCTCATGCATATGACAATATGGTGCAAGAACCCAATTTTCTCAAAGAGCCAATAACAATACCTATTTATGTGATCACATTGTTGTCATTACCCATATCTTTATCAAAATCATTTACATAAACATAGTTGGACTTAACCCACTTCAAATTTTCATAAAGTCCCATGAACATGAATGCATGAATAATGTGAGAATGGCATGAGTAATTGTGATTTAATCTAAAATTAACAAACATTATGAAATCTAAGTAAATACTTAAGTAAGATTCACATTTAAAACATAATATAAACTACCAACGCATAAATCAAGCTTTGAAGGGGACATGCACATTTATTACTTCATAATTTTAACGTAATCCATCATAATAGGGCTTTAATCAACTTAAAGTCATGAAATAAATATAGCCCATACATCAATTGAATTTAATAAATTATAATATTAAAAACCCATATTTAAACTAAATTCATGAAAAATTACTTGCAAAAATTTGGGTCTCTTTAGTTGAAAGAATCCAAGGATCAAAACTCACATACCTTGACAAATAAAGAAGTTTCAAGAGAAATTTGAAGAAGGAATGAATTTCGAGAGGCTTGAGAGAGTTCTTTGAGAGACCCTTTCCTTTGATCTTTTCTTTATTCCCAAGTTTACCATTCACAAGAGTTCTTTGAGAGAGGCTTGCGAGAGTTTTCAAATGTGAGAAATGAATTTGAATGTTAGGAATATAGTTTAGGTCATTAGGAAGTCTATAGGTAGCATAGGAAGTCCCAAAAGAACTTTAGAATAACCAAATTTATGAAAATGCCATTGATGAAGTGAGTTAGAAAATTGAACGTCACTACTTCAAGGGAGGGTATACGGTCTGTGTGGAACAATACATGCCATGTACTTGCCCAAACCGACACTTAGCAAGATTTCACTTGGTGAAGGTCCGAAACAGTAATCCTATACATAGAAAAATTTAGTGAAATCAATCACACGGAGGGCTTCACAAGCCGTGTGAGGTCACACAATCCATGAGACTGCCCATATGGGAAAAAGTAGAATTTTCTACGACAAACTTTCGAGACGATGATTAAACACTTAGAAATATTTTCACCCCAGAAGCCATATGGAAGGACTCATGGCCTATGAGAACCACATGGTCCGTGTGGGTGGCCGTGTCCCCTAACTTAGTCCTAAACAGTGGGATTCCAAGCTTAAGGCCACTACACGGCCCTCTACACGGTCCGTGAAGTGTCATATAGACCGTATGGGGTCCAATGTGGGTTGCCTTAGCTTGAAACTCCATGCCAAGGGTCAACACTTAATTTTGAGGCCAAAGGCATCCGAAAGAGGCCCTACACAGGCCGTGTGACCTCACACGGAACGTGAAGGCTCCCATGTTGCATCACCTTGTTCCAAAACTACCTAAAACCGAATACTCCAAGCTCCTATGAGGTCATATATTGTCTGAGTTATTACATCATCTCCTCCATGGGAATATTCGTCACCGAATGTGCAAGAACAAGGATTTAAAGTCTTGACTTAGAACATGAAACTTCAAAACAGAAAGTACAATGCATAATTCATCATTTGAGAAAAAAAATCATATAGTCATTAAAAATCATATCAAAACAGATTTAAATCATCCGAGACATCATGAAAAATCATTTTTGTGCACATGTATGAATGTCATGTCATGAACTCAAGAGTGAAAGAATTAGGACCACTTGGGATAAGGAAAAACCTAATACCTTAAGCTTGAGTAGATTCAAAAAGATGGGAATATCGTTCCTTCATATCCAACTCTGCCTCCCATGTAGCACTCTCCACATGTTGATCTCTCCAAAGCACCTTAACTGAAGCCATATCCTTGTTACAAAGATGTTTCACTTGCCAATCCAAAATCTCCATCAAAATTTCCTTATAAGTTCTCCTCAACCTCAACATTTTCCAAAGGTACAATAGTACTAGGATCACCAACCAATTTTCTCAACATAGACACGTGAAAGACTGGGTGCATAGAGCTCAAGTCCGGTGGTAACTCCAACCTATACAC
This sequence comes from Solanum clarkiae, assembly GCA_011800125.2. Classification (NCBI taxonomy): domain Eukaryota; kingdom Viridiplantae; phylum Streptophyta; class Magnoliopsida; order Solanales; family Solanaceae; genus Solanum; species Solanum clarkiae. Next base: position 13,911 of record JAABOM020058029.1, read on the forward strand.
CACATTCCCAACAACTCTAACCTATACAACACATTCCCAATCCGCTCCACAATCTCATAAGGGCCTACATACTGGGGACTTAGCTTTTCCTTCTTGCCAAAATGCATCATACCCTTCATAGGTGAAACCCTCACATATACCTAATCATTAACATGAAACTCAAGAACTCTCTTCCTAACATCCGAATACAACTTTTGGCGACTTTAGGCCGTCTTCCACCTTTCCCTAATTAACTTCACTTTCTCCATAGGATCCAACACCATGTTCGGGCCAATCAAAGACATCTCTCCCAACTCAAACCACCCTACCAAGGATCTACACCTCCTACCATACAAAGCCTCAGACAGTGTCGTACCAATGATAATATGAAAGCTATTATTATAAGCAAACTCAACGAGTGGGAGATGGTCATCCCAATTGTTGACACCCAATTTTTACCCTCCACGATGTCAAATTAATTATCCGGGGCTTTATATTTATATTATAACATTT
>JAABOM020058030.1:0-14401 GCA_011800125.2 Solanum clarkiae
TCGACGCTCATCATGGGTCATCCGGAAACAGTCGCGCTATGTTTTTAAACATAGAGGTCAGGCTGCGTACATCCGATTCCCCCTTACCCCGCAATGAATGGGAGCCTTTGAGGCATTTGGGTAATGTTGTTGTTTGTTGTTGTATGTCAAAGACTTCAATCCTGTATTTCGGAAAGTTACTGACTATGTATATGAAAGTCCTTTGAATGACAAGCTAATGTTGGTGAAAAGTTATCTCACCTCATATGATGGATTCTTTCACATACTTGAATCACTAAAGTTTATGAATGAACTATTCTAGGTGCATAAAGCCTCAACAAGCTTTGAAACTATGATTATTATTGAACTTATATACATATGATTAAGCTTATGTCTAAAGTATTTCATGGGATTTGACTCAACACAAAATGAGGCTTAAGGTGGAGGCTTGACCAAAGAAGTCCTTATACAAAGTCTTAGGCCTCATAACTATGTGCCATCATAGAATTTGTGTGCTAATATGACTAAGCTAGTGGATCCGCACATAGTAATAATAGTATTATGTTCATGACACCCACTGAACTATAAGAGAAAAAGTCATTAGCAACGGAAAATTTGATTAGTAAAAGTCCAAATACGATCACTAAATGACAATAACGACCGTAAAAAATTCGGTCATTGTTGGTTGTTAATATCTCCATCGTTAAAAATCAACGATCGAATTTCAATCCAGACATTAAAAATAGATTTAACGACAATATATATTTCGATCATTATATGTCCTTTTTAGCAACCAAAATTTTCCTTTGTACAAGTATTTTTAATAACCAAACGTCCTTTCGTTAATTATATGTTAGTTTCAATACCAATACTTTCAGACCCCGCTTGTGAAATTTCACCATGTATTTTGTTGTTATTGTTTTCAATACCAAAACTTTTAATGATCACATTCTTCGCCGCCAATGGCCATCTCGATACCAATACTTTAAACGAACAAACCTTTCATTGCTAATGTTCGTTTCAATATTTGATAAGCATTTGTATACGTGTTTTAAAGACCCTATTTTTATTTGCTATTACACAAAATTTATACCAGCGAATAATATTAGTTATTTCACACGCAAAAAAAATTCAAAAATATACTTAATAATTCAGTTCATATGAAACTTCATTGTTAATACAAAGAATTAATTAAAGAAAAATATGTCATTTTCAAGTTTATATGACATATCTTTATCAATTCCTAAAAAACAAAAATTGCGGCATAAAAAAATTAATATAATATCGTCTTTAAACTACCCCTAATGAAAGTAAAAGAACACTTGAACTTCAACATGCTCGTTACTTTTTGAACAATAGATTCTTCATCTTGAGCTGTGAAAAAAAAAAGTTTATGTCAGTTTAGTTAAAAAAAAATAAATTCATAAAGAAGAAACATGAAACCTTAACATATTTACTAAAAGATTAGAAACATTGAAGTTTCTAAAAAAACATGTGAATAATAACTTAGACTATGAAGAAGGAACTAGTAGCAGTCATGTATTGAGCAACATACTATACCTAGCAAGCGATGAACTGAAAGCAGTTTAGACAGATACATGTAAATATAAATTTCATCATCACATAAACACTAAAGAAGTTGGAGGAGAGAATACAACTAGTACAGGGGTCTAGGAAGGCAAGAAATTGTCAAGGGTTGTTGCATAATGTGTGTCCATGAGTACAGATTGTAAATAGTTAGTTGTAGCTTTTTGAGGTCTAGATATTCTTACACTCATGTACGAAGGTGATTAAGAATCTGGATGCTCCATAATTTGTACTACTTTGATTTGGTATGGTAATATCCAAATTTATTCAATTTTTTTTTTTTAAAGTATGATTGAATTTAGCATCTTTTCTGCTGTCTGTTTATGTTCTTATAATTCACTCTAAAGTCTAAATCTAACATTCACATAGTAATTAGGATGTAAAGTTACTTATGGTTCATACTAGAGTTTTACTTTTTGAAGGGTATATATGACATCTGTGATATTGAGCTTTACTATCACCATATCTGGAATGCTGAGTGTGGAGTTTTTTAGAATAATTTATCTCAGATGCTAAGAAACATATCACTAGAGCTATGAAGGCCATTCTTGAATTATACACTTCCCAATTGCAGTTGCTGCATGCTGCATTTTATTGCTGAAGTTTGCAGACAGATTAATAAAGTTATGAAGGGTATTCTTAAATTATATACTACCTAATTGCAGCTGTTGTAGGTTCCATTTAAAAACATGTCAGTCCAGTACCGTGACAACAAGTACAGCTACAGGCTACATTTTACTACTGAAGCAATGAAGATACAAGATAAGACATTCATAACAAAAAATACTTGCTTAATGCCCTATTTAATGTATTAAGCTTTTACGAGTAAAGTAGTACATTTGAGAAGATATGTAACTTTACATATTGTTAGGCACCTAGCAGTTCTAGAGGCGAGTAGTGAATTGACCTTAGTATTAGACATAAGATCAGAAGTCAACCATGACATCAAAACTTTTTAAAAAGCAATGAAAAGGTGGAGTTTGTTGTCCTTTATTTTGCTATTTACTCTTAATTTTTCTTCTTCTTTTTTAACTTCAAACGTATAACTGTACGAAAAAGGCCTGAGAGTATCTAATGCAATTTATGTAAGGATGTATCTTATAATTTAAATACAGCTAATTCCTATAACTATTATGTATCAGTATTGTCAGCATTTATTCAAGTTAGTTAGGAGTTCTGTGGACAAACAGCAAGTTACAAAATAATTATATTGATGACGCAGACGCAATACTGAACCTATTTTTGACAATTATGACAACTTTGAGATTTAGAGAGTTATTAATTGACTTATACTGATGCAAAGAAAATTAAGCAAGATATGGATCATAGAAAACAAATTATATAGGAAAGAAATCTAATTCAAAAAGGCATTTGGTCTACTGGTTCCAAATGTATATCCAAGCTCTCGAACATAATGGATAGATGAATAGACTAATCGGGATCAAATGAAAAATGTATGAAGATGAGAATAAAAGGAAAAGAGCTGGAGGAAGAAAGTCCCATATTCAAATCCTTCCGGAAGAGAATAAAGAGGCTTAAACTATTAATAACAGCTTGCTAGTTAGATAAAGTTAGGCAGAGTCATATAGAATTGCCAATTGGAATATATACACTTTTTAAACAAAAAAATTAACAGGTTAGAATACAAAAATAATTTCATTTTTACAAGAAAGCAGTAGGTTACAATACGCGAAGAACCACCAATGATATACAATAGAACAATTGGACAAATAAGGTATCAATTTTCGTCAGCTACCAAGAAGCACTATAAAAAAAAAATACTAAACTCTACGACAACATTGACAAACCCCAAACTAGGACATCTATAGTGAAAAGTCAGATAATTAACTCAAAAAATGGAGAAATCAAAGCAATTTAGAAAAATATAAAAGTGATTCCAATACAAATTAAAAAATTAGAAGAAAAAAGTTAAAGAAACATACCATCATTGCTTAGCCGAACAACTACACAACAACTACACCATCGATAGGAGAAGAATCAACAATACCAAAATTCTCGATTAGGAAAGGCCCAAAGATCAAGAGCCAACAAAGTGACTTAACCAATCTACTTTTTATGTTTATCATTTTTTTATTTATTTCTATTTCATGTACATAACCAATCTATTTTTTATGTTTAGTATCTTTTTATTTATTTCTATTTCATGTGCAGACATTTTTTGATTTTATTAATTCCATCTTGTTCTCGTTATATAATTTGGGGGGTCTGTTTTTATACTCCCATAGAGTATATTGAAAGCTCTCGATATGAATGTAGGGAATATCTTGGCGGATCCACTGATGAGAAAAAGGAAGATAGCACTTGTTGCTTGGACGAATATTTGTACACCTAAAAAGGATGGTGGACTGAACATTAGATGTTGTAAATCATGGAATCTAGCCCAAGTAGGGAAGCTTATCTAGTCTATATTCGGTAAAAAAGATCTTTTATGTATTAAATGTGTTCATGGGATATGAAGCTAAATAATTTTTGATCTCACACCCTGCTTGCAGATTGTAGTTGTTAATGAAAGAGGATGTACAAAATGAAGCTGACGATGTTGAGTTGATATGTAGGAGACCTATAGATAATAACTCCCACCAAGAAATATAGTGTTAATGTCAACTATTTAACTGTACCTGAAAACAAACAAACTATGGATGTTGCTCCACTTATACAGGGTCCAGTGTTAATTCCTAAACACAGGTTCTTCCTATGATTTGCTATACAACAAAAACTATTAATGAGAGCAAGGCAATCGAGGATCAGAATTTAGTGTGACAATATAATCTAGTGTTTGTGTGACGATGAAGCATTGAATACTGTATTACACTTATTTGAAGAGTGTATGTAGGGAGCAATAGTTTGGGCTCACGTACGTCGATGGCTAGGAACAGGCCTTAGAAAGGAAGACATAACGAGGAGCATTCTACAGATAAAAAGTAGACATTGAAAGAGTCCCCAAAAATAAGTGATTGTAGAATCGTATGGAGCATAATTGTATCACACTTGACTTGCTAGGAACACCAAGATTTTTAAGCACCACAATGTACAGATAGATACTACAGGCAACAAATCAAAAATGATATTCAACAAAGAGTTGAAGGCTTCAGAAATACAAACCAGACAAGGAGATGTAGATCTTCTACTAATAGAATTTGTATGTAGTTGATTCCACATGTATAGGGAAGTCCTTTAACTGTGTAGGTTGGTTGTTCATAGTAGATTTTCTTGTGAGGCCCATCTTAGTATGTGGTGCTCGTTCTTTCCGTAAAAACTAAGGTGGCTGCTACAATAATATTAACATATGTTACCAAAACAATTATAATATATCTGTTAGATAGATGATGAGAATATGAAGACTATAAACCAATAATGCATGTTTCTAGAAAGAGCAAAAAAGATGACACAGAAATGGTATAAATCAAGACAAGTATGATTCTCAAATAGTGCACTTATTTTTGAAAATGCTAAGAAATTTAAGAGACTTCATACACCATTGTATTTTTGTAAGTACAATGAATACTCATTATTTTTGTGAGTGATTAACTAGCTAGCTAGGATGCCAAGTCAATGGGATTAATATCTGTCACATAAGGAAGCCTTATAATCATAAGGCTTTTATCTTTAGTGTATCTTAAAATTATTTTACTCTTTTAGGTAGGAGGTTCAGTAGATTTTCTTACTTTATTGAGTTCACCAAAACTCATTAATATTTCTGGATTTCCTTCAAGAATAGGAGGTTCAGTAGATCTTCAGGCCTTTGTATTTAATTCTAATATGTTTACTTTGGGTTATTACAATAAAAAACTACAATTTCTCACGCCTAACATCTCATTAGTGAAAACAAATCTTTAAATTCTAAAATACACAACTGCTTAGCTCAGTCATTGTGAAAAAAAACTCTTACATTTACGTGTTTTACGAATGATAGAACACATAAATAAACAAAGAAATTCAAGAAGACTCCTGAGACACTAGGACAAATAAAATTTACTTCACTTAAAGTTCAAAAGAACAAGAAGTCTTGGAAAAAGTGTTAGAAAAACTTCATAAGAAAAAAGTTCGACGGCAACTAGCTAAGGTGATAAGCAATACTGACACCCCCACCCTCACCCTCACCCCCACCCCCACCTCCTTTGCTTCACAATTTGTAAGTAACACCACTAACAACAATCTATGAGTAAAAATAACGATTTATGAGTAAAAAAGGATGAAAAAAAATAAAGTGGATTGTAGAATCAAATTTATTAATATATGTACGGTGAGAAATATAAGAGAAGAATATTATTGAGTTGTTGTCTACATATTACATTGAGACCCTATTTATAGATACTATATTAGACTCCTTTTCCAACTAGGATACTATAATACAATCCTTTTCCAAGTAGGATTCCATATACTATTGCTATTCCTAATCCTATTTGAAGTAGGATTGTAGATATTATTCTTATTTCTATTCCTATTCTAACACTCCCCCTCAAGCTAGTGCATACAAGTCATATGTACCTAGCTTGTTACAAATGTAATTAATACGATGATTGACATACAAGTCTACCTGAATCCCCCTGAGCAACAAAACTAGGTGATTGCTCTATATAGACTTCTTCCTTGAGACCATCATAAAAAAGACATTCTTAATGTCCAACTGATAAAAAAGCAATGCATTAGATTATCATATATGATGGCTGAAAGTGGTCACAACTCAAGAAATAAAATTATATGAGTAGGGCCGGAATGATGGCACGACCCTACTGAAAAATAGAAATTATATAGGTAGGATCATATTGACGGCATGACCATACTGCAAAAGAGAAATTGTATAGATAGGAGTCGGAATGATAGTACGACCCTATGCAAACTAGGTTTGATGAGTCACCGAAAAAACGAATAGAACTACGCAAATCAAATCTGAGTCATCAAAAAGACACAATGCTATACAACTCAGATATGAGAAACAACAACAACAACAACATACCCCAGTGCCTCAAAAGACTCCCGCTCATTGCGGGTGAGTTAGTAGTTCGAAAAATTCACGGTACCACACAAATTGAATATGAGAAGTAGTCCGGAGAGATGCATGGTGCTACACAAATCGAATATGAGAAAGTAGTCACCGGAAAGATGGCACGGTGCTACACATGATAAATATGAAAAAGTAGTCACCGAAAAGATGATATAGTGCTACACAAATTAGATATAAAAAAGTAGTCACTGGAATGACGGTATGGTGCTACACAAATACTGACAAATGTGGGGTTGACACAAAATAACCCTAGAAAGTCACTAAAAATTGACCCACAGTAACCTATTTTTTTTTTGCTAACATAATCATTGGCTAGACTAGGGGGCATATATGGGTCATAGCCGCCCGGATACCATGTGAGAAATATAAGAGAAGAATATTATTGAATTGTTGTCTACATATTACATTGAGACCCTAATTTATAGATACTATATTAGACTCCTTTTCCAACTAGGATACTATAATACAATCCTTTTCCAAGTAGGATTCCATATACTATTGCTATTCCTAATCCTATTTTAAGTATAATTGTAGACATTATTCTTATTTCTATTCCTATTCTAATACATACAAATGAAGAAACTTACTTTGATGAGAAGAGCACTTTAAAATGTGTATTTTCTATCAGCAGCTGTTGACAAGAGCTAGAAAAATAGATGAGCAACTTTGATGAGCAATAATTGATGAATAGTGACGGAGAAGGCTAGAGATAGTATACTAGAGATAACATACTGGTGCTCACTTTTTTTAATTACTTTTTCATCTTCTTGATACCATGTATGAAATTGATTACTTCATCTTAAAAAATATGTACATAAGGACCTGGGAAATGGCACATCATTTACCAATCTAACTTAGCAGTTGACATACATCTTTTTGAACTTGTAACTTAGCAGTCAACATTAATTTATTTCATTTCTTATTTTACTGATATGTTATATCTTTAGTTAGTTCGCCTTTCTTTTAGTTATACTTAAGTTCTTGCTTTTAGTGAACTAAATTCTTTACTTGTTCAAAATTTCATTATTATTTTTCACATTCATGCCATCTGTATTTGGCACTCAAACTTTTTATAAAGGCACCATTTTTTTACCTTTTTAAGTGCTAGTTTATAAATCTAACTCCAACCAACAAGTCAATTTTTTATAAGTAAACATAGGTTGGAAAAAGTAAAAGTTGTTCCATCAAAAGTCTTACATCAACTACATACATTATTAAGTACACTAACTTTATTTTCGTCTAATTTCTTTCCGCACCTACATTAGTTTAATTAAGCTATCAAATGGAGTTTATGGACTAAGAGCCCGTTTGGCTTAGCTTAAAAGCTGGTCGAACCTGCTTTTAAGCTCTTTTTAGCTTAAAAAAATGTGTGACAATTTTCAAAACAGCTTAAAAAAAGTTAAAATTTGCTTAAAATAAGTTAAAAGTTAAAAGCAGCACCCCCAACTTTTATTTTTAGCTTAAAGTTATTATAGTTTGACCAAAACAATTACCTTTTTACCCTAAATATTTTTTCATATTCCCAAAATTATCCTTAACTAAAGTAACCCTAACTACTCTCTCCCTTCTCATTATTTTAATTCAAACCACAACCCAACACTCTTCTCGCCGTTCTCTCTCTTGACAAAGTTTCGGTTCTCTTTTCCGCCACCATTAATGTAAGTTTTACTATTTACTTTTTATTTTTTTTATTAGTTTTTACTGCAAAATTGTTACTAATCAACTTTTCTTCTTATTTAAAATATTGGGTACTGCAAAAATTTCATCTTTAACTTGTGTATATAAAATTAACTTAAGTAATAAGTTTATATTGATATTGAATTAAAACATAAATTTATTTTACTTTATTTTATGTTTTTAGATAGAAAAATCTTAAAGTAATCAGTTTTTACAGCGTTAACAACTTGAAGGATATTTCAGATATTTTTAATTAAAAAGGTGCTTAACAGCACTTATGTACCAAACATATCAACAACTTTTTTTTTCAGCTCCAGCACTTTTATCCAAACACATAATTGCTTATTTTTTAAATAAATTTCAACACTTAAAAAAATTTTTGTAAAGTATTTTTTAAAAGCTATTTTTTTCAACTAAGCCAAACGGGCTCTAATTGTAATGGCAGTTTCATTAACCATAGTCATACAACTCTGAATCACAAAAGTGGATATTGTAAGAATAATGAAATACTTTAGATTAGGAACAAATCATAAAATGAAACCTATGCATACACTCATTTGACTTAAATGATGGCTCCTTGAATAAAAATCCAAGTTAAATACTTATGGGGACTCTAACATTATTTTTGATAGGTGAGAAATGGTTGGAGATATGAGATCATACAGATACATGAATTTTGAGCTTCACGCACATTGTTTTTGTTGCTAACAGTTTATTGTTGGTGTTAGTTACCCACTTTCATGAACTTAAGCTTGCCTTAACACACAACTTAAGCCCAATAATCATAGAAATTGATGCTACACAAGCAATTGATCATTTACATGCTCCTACTACATAGTTTGATCACATTCATGGCAGTGAATGGATCCTCTACCAACTCTCTAACGCAACAATGGGGCACTCATACAAGGAATCTAGTAGCAAATAGATTGGGTAAAATAGCTTTAAGTAATGAAATTTTGAATGGACTCTCTATTTTGGAAGAACCACTTCTTTTTCCAACACACCCATGCAGTTGAATAAAGGGGCAATCCTACAGAGAAGTTTTTACCAACTGGAACATCTTCTCTCAGTACTATAGCACTCAATAGTTTTGGCACACTACTTTTATGTACCCAATTTTTGATGGTTCACAAAACTCCTGTACTCCTATCTAGTTTAAGAATATGTTTATCTTCCCAGATCAAAAATAAAAAAAACTATCAAATAATATTTTAGGCTTAAGTGTCGGATTCTTATTAGTTCGGCAACTTAATTTGTGTCTTGTGGGAAAATAGAGAAAAGTAGAAACGAGCAAGCCAATATATATAACATATGATAAGGAGATGTTAAATGCAAACAAGAAAAAAGCTATCAAACAATATTTTTGATTCATATTAACTATTCGATTCTTATTAGTGCGAAACTTAAAAGTTTTTCATGTCTTGGATCACAAGAAAATAAAGAAAAGTAGAAACAAAAATTAGTACACATAACATTTGGCAATGCAGTTCACTCCGAAGTATTTGTATCATAAGGATTCTGGAGATTTTGTTCTCAGAAATTATCCGTTAACAATTTAATCAATAACATTATAACACTTTCTTTTATTTTCATAAATACAATTTCCAATACTTTGCTTATGTACAATTATAAAGTACCAAGCATTTTAATTGGATTAGATTAATATAAATGGGTCCTTCATTAATCATTTATTGAATGATAAATAACTATAAATGACGGAGACAGGCGATTTAAACAACGAAAAGTATCAAGAATGACTGGAAAGGTGGAAACAAGACCAGCTATAATTTGATCATTATGAACAAATCCAAAATCTTTATAGATAGAACACATAATTAATTCCCAACCCTGGGGTGAATGAAATCCGATAAATAAATCAGTTAATAAAAGAATAGAAAAAGCTTTTACTGTGTCACTTAAGTTATATAGGAATTCCTAAGCCCAAGAGTTAAGAATAACAAGTTTTTCATTACCCAAAATCGAATACCCGCTTAGAATAATAAAACAGATAGTATTGAGAAGTGCAAAATCGTATGGATATGATTCTTATTTTGTATCTTGATTAATTAGATCATTTCTTTATGGATTCCTATCCCAAACTCTTAGAGATGTGTTTCCGAGTATTCCTTGATCATTAAAATTACTAGAAAAAATGCTCAAATCAGTACATATCACACATAGCAATGGCAATAAATTTTGATATGGCAAATATATATACACAAGTGCAAGAACATTAAAAAAGAAAGAAAAAACCTAAATAAAAATACAAAATTGGGGAAAATAAAGAATTTGGCAAAATACGCAATTTCACAAAGCAATTCATAGATATAATAGAAGAATTTTACCTTGAAAAGATAGATAGAAACTGCAAGAACTCGTCTGAATATTTATCAATCACAGAAATGTGGCAAGAGTGATAAGAAAACAAGATTGATTTTGTTGTTATACTATAGGCCTAGATTACCCTTTTATAAGATGGAGCATAGAGACATTGTATTTCCTCTAACAAATCAAAGAAACACTCTGATTTGCTAATTTTACTCTTAACAGAATTGATATAGAAACAAACACTGCATTTTTCTCTAACCATAGCAAATTTCCTCTAACTGCACCGGAGAAGATCTTCTTGTTGGGCTTGGTGTATACTTCTGTACTTGGTGATTTCCCAAACAATATGATGCGAGATGCAGAAATTTTGACTGTATCAATGTTATTGATGAAGGGGAGAGGTAGTGGAGAGACGTATGTGTGGTTAGGAAATTAAAAGAGGAAAAATTATATTGCCTTAAATTAATAAAGTGCGCCTTTTCCGTTAATAATTAACAATGCGAAATTAATTTTACTAACATTCGAATCTCATTCTATCGTTAATATTAAATTAAAAATTAATTTTTAACTACAGCAAAAAAAATTATGTCGTTATAAATATACTTTTTATGACCAGATTCATATCCTTTCATTAAGAATTGGTCATTACAAGTAGAATTTCTTGTATAGAGTTCTACCTTGGCAAGTAGACTCCTCCGTATGGAGGCAATATTGAGATTCAATGTAGTTGTTTGTATGGTCTTACTGTCGATTATGATCTCCTCCCATATACGTATGTCAATGGTGTTTTGTGATGTATATATCTCTTCAAGCATGTTTTTAAATGATGCATTGATCATTCATCATGTTGAGCTTTAATTCCTTGTTACAGTTATGCATACTACTGATATGACACATGATTACCTTGTTGCATTGCATCTCACATATTTAGTACATTCCATAGTATTAAAACATATTTTGCCCACATGATTTCACCATGTAAGGTCCAACAATCATCCTTATCCTCATACCTGTGGTTGACTTTGGATTGAAGATTTTTCTTGTTGGTAAGTCCCCTAGTTCGAGGACAATAGCCTAGTTAGCTTTCTATTTTAAGGCGATGTTTTTGTAAGGCCCCACAAATGAGAAGTATGAAAAGTGCAAGAAATGAGCTCTGAAAATTTTTTGAAGGTCAGTTGTTACGAGGGGTCTTATAGGACGTAAGTGGTTCCACGGGCCTTAACCATACGTTGAAGGTCAGACTTGGTGAAAATAATGATTTCTGAAGTTGGGTATACGATTTATCAAATGGCCCATAGATTGACTTACGATCTATATGTCATGTCATAGGTTGAGAATCAGAGAAAAGTTTCTACGGATCCAAAATATTATCAAACGAACCCCTTACCTACAACCTGTAAGTTGGACCACATATCATGACCCGGACATAGGGTATAGGAGTGACATTACGAATGGGAACTCGAGAGTCCCCAAACAAGCCTCATAGTAGTCGTATTCACATCATCAGTTCGGAATCGCATAATGAAGTAATAAACACATAGTTCTAAGGGACGGAAAAGTGGGACTCACATTATGGGGGTGTCATAGGGATAGGGATTAGCAAGATCCACATAACACATAGTAACTAAGGGACGGGTAAGTATGACTCATGCTATGGGGATAAGATGGGTCTTAGGACTTTCCATATTTTCATATCTCATCACGAATACATCATCATATAAACAACATTCAACAAAAAGCCATGGTCATAACTTCCATAAACAAGTAGCATAATATAACACGAATCCGTACATAGAGTTTACGTATTGTCCAATAATGCCTCTAAGTCATAGAATAGGACCGGGGCCAACACATATCCCAGGTCATCCTTAAAGTAAATAAGACATAAGCAAAAGCAACATAATAGGTAGATGGATAGTGGCTGGTCCTTGGATAATAGGACTCACCACAATAACTTTTACAAATCCGAACTAGCCTTTAAAAGATGGACGGATAAAGTCCCTGGTCCCTACATGGTTAGATCATGTAGGTTAAAGTATGCCTTAGTACATTTGAATATACTAAGTATGCGGGCATGCAATGCATATAAAGTCGTTAAACATGCATTTAATGTTAGATGACAAAGGCACATATATAGAAAGACATATATAAGCAAGAAGAATAATATATCAATATGCCGTGAATTAGATGATGCATGAATATTAAAATACTTTGTACATAATGGGGATGGGACCTTCACCGAGATAATACCAAGTAGCTATAACTTGAAACTTCGTCTTCTTCCCCACAACGGATAAAAAGGTGACCTACTTGACAAAGGTAGATCCATTAGCATTCATCATCCCTTAAAGGGGAATAAACATGAACTTACGTTAGACATATAATTATAGGAGTAAGGAACCTTGGGGATAACCCTCCCTGCCTCCAACCTCATTCGGTGCTAAGTCTTCATCCCACGGGAATACATATACATATACGTGCTTGTAAAAGAGGCATAAGTCTTATCAAATCATAACGATGCATACTTAGACTTAAAGGCTAAATATACTTCATAATCATGCATACTTGTGCTAAAAAGCCAAATCATACTTCATATCATACTTTCATGCGTAGGAATAACACCTTCATCATAGTGGTGTAAACACCCATAATTGCTCAAAAAGTCATATCATAGACATTATATGATCATATTCTTATCATACACATACTTTGTTTAAAATATAATCATCATAGTTGTGACTTAGCCCATATCATAAACTTCATGAAAAACATAGTTCATGCATGCAAATACCATGAACGATATGAGAATAGCATGACAATAGAGATTTTATACTCAAATCAACAATATGATAAGAAATTCAAGTAAATCCATAAGTAAATTCACATTTAAAACACAATTTGGATTACCCATGCATAAATCAAACTTTAAAGGGAACATGCTTATTTAAATCTTCATAATATCAATGCAATTCAACATATTAGGGCTTAAATCACTTTAAAAATAACAATTAAACATAGTCCATATCTCAATTGAATCAAATAAAAAATAATCTAAAGACCCATATTTAAAGTAAGCTCAATTTCATAAAATCAAGTATAAAAGAGTTTGGGGTCTTCATGGTTGAAAGAGACCATGAATCAATCCCATGTACCTTCGCTAATAAGAAGAATCAAGAAGAAATTGATTGAAGAAGAAGACCCTTAAGCTCCAAGCTAATCCTTCAAGGGCTCACTTGAGAGCAGTTCTTTTGATGAGAGTTTGAATATTTGATGATGTTCATGCTCCAATAAGAAAGCAGTCGCTGTTAGCAATTAACCTAACTTAAGGTTAGGGTCGAATCCACAGGGAATATAGGGCTTGACTACAAGAATTCACTATCAATCATTTCGAGTATCTATAACTAAAGTCTCTAAATGGGGGGGGGGGGGTTATGATTTAAGAACAAAAGTAAAATAAATACTATACTACTATGCGAGGAAACACTCAATTTTAGGGATAACTTGAAAATTGTGCTTCCCATGATTCATCGACTCAATTACCATAGATAATATAACTACAATTGGATATTTGCATGCAGGACAGTAGCTTAAGTTCTTCTAGCCCTCTTGTGAAGGTGAAGGTCGAATTTCACCTTGGCGCTTGGTTGGCAACCATGGTGTGTCAACTAACCATTACGTATTGTCCCAGTCAACCTCCCCTTGGTCAGGTTTGGTTGATTAGATGAGAACAACAACAACAACAACATACCCCAGTGCCTCAAAAGGCTCCCGCTCATTGCAGGGTGAGGGGGGGTCGGATGT
>JAABOM020058031.1:0-14400 GCA_011800125.2 Solanum clarkiae
TGTAATTATGCTTATAATTCAAGGGCAAATGATTAATAGCAATTTAAAATATCTATTGATTTTCTCACTCCAAATTTTTATTCTAAAAAACACACTTACACACAACTTAATTCTAGAAATATCATTACAAACATATAATTATACTTATCATACAATGATAAATAATAAATATTCATATCAAATATCTACAGATTTGCTCAATTCAAATTTCTATTCTAAAAAATTTAAAAAAAAAGAAGAAAAACTAGACACTTACACATAACTCAATTCTAGAAATTGTAGTCTTTTATTGTCTATAATAAAGATCTTATTGTTGTTATTTCAGCTGAAAACCCATGTACTTACTTCTATTTTTTTATTTTTTATTTACAACATTTTTTTATTTCAGCTAAAAACCTATATGCATACTTCAATTTTCTTTTTAATAGTAATAAGCTCTAAACTATGCATAATTGCAAGTTAGCTTATCACAGAAGTTTTAGAATTTGATTAGAATTTACTCACCTACAGAACTTAATCACATATAAGGTTTAATCTTTATATTTTTTAAATCACATAAAAGGCTTAATCTTTATATTTTCTTTTTGATTCGTGGATTATAGAGAAACTAAAACAGTTATAGTGCAAGCTTTGAGCATTTTTTGAGTGTTTAATGCTTGAAATTTTTTAAGGTTCTAGGCTTTTATACTTCACCTTCTACAATTGAATCGTCGTTTTTAATTGGTAATTTGAATTAACATTTGAAATTCTTATTAGTTTTGCATATCATATTTTTTAGCAGTATGTTTTGTAATTATTAAATCATTGTTAGTCCTCCTCCTCCATTGTCACGTTGGAAAAATAATATTGTGTTGTGGTTTTCAATACTTTTAGAATAGTTTGATATCCATTTTTGATATTTTAATTAATTATTATTTACTTCCCTTTTGTTCATCCTAAATTTCTTCATATGATGGTTTCTAAAATGATAAAAAAGTTATTTGCTAAGCTGATAACTACAACTCTTACTTATAAGAAATGATGAATTCAAATGTACTTATGCATATATTGTAGATGAAAGAATCCTATTATATATGAATAACGATGTACATAAGTGTTCTTGCGTTCTATTTCACAAGTTGTATACAGAGATGACATGTTCTGTTGTATTAGTATGAAGACTTTTGATTGAGTTTAGTCTAATTATTATGTTTTGTTGTGTTAGCATGAAGGTCTTTGACCGAGCTTAGTCTAATTATTTTAGTCATATTTATAAAAAAAATAATTGCACACACACACACACACACACACACACACACACACACACGTGGACGATAAACTCACGTCGAGAAAATAATAATCAAGAATAAAATATCGCAAACAATTTGTAGTATTTGATTTCAAAATGCGAGTGTTACAATCTCTATAAATTCTCTGATTCGCCTTTTCAAGTGTAAATTCAAGGGTTGTTGAGCTTGATCTTGAATCTGGAATTTGTTCTTGAACTCGATCTTGAATTTGAATTTGTTCTTGATCTTTTTCTTGAAACTTGAATTTGTTCTTGAGTTTGATCTTAAGTTCAAGAGCTTTTAAGCTTGTTCTTGAACTTGAGTGCTTGAATGTTTGAATTCTTGAACTTTATAGAGAAATTTGTGGCATTTGATCTACGAGCTTTTTCTAGCTTTTTTGTTAGAATTCTTCCCCCTCTTTGAATTATGAAAACCTCTTTTATAGTTGTAGAATAGAGGAATTATAATAGGAACGACTTCCCTTCAACCAATCAGATTTAAGTGATATGACATGTTGGGTTTTAATGAAATAGGCTTGTCATTTTGACACATGACATGGTTCCATTGGCTTCTTTGTTTGACTTGGCGTGCCACATTATTTGATACATGACACCAAGATGGGCCTCTTGGATGAAATAATATTGGGCTTATTAATTTGGACTCTTTTATTGTAGCCAAAATCAAATAACATAGGTTTTAATTAAATTTGTATCTATTGCACTTAAATAATTAATCCAATTATATTAATCCATAACATTTATTTGGACTAATATATTCATGAATTTAATATAATTCGAATCATTTTAAAATTTATATTTAATAAATTTTAAATGATTACAAATGCCCCCTACTTCAAGTCTAGTCGAAATATTTTATCATTTGAAGACTTGACTTGAAGTATTAATTTAATATTATAATAACATTTATCATAATATTATAAAAGGAGCATTGACATAATATTATAACTTTATTATTATAATATCATGTAGAAAATGAAGTTGTTTTCAACTTTACCTTATTTGAATAAAAGGAAAGTTGAACCCTTTTTTTCTTCTTTTTTCCTTTTTTATTTTCTTTCTTTCTTTCAATATTTAGATTGATATGTTAGACAATTTTATAGCAATGAAATTTCTCTTATTTTTTTGTTTCATATCTTGTATTTGTAGTTCTAACTTGAACTTCTCCACATGTTTTTTTTGCTGCAAGCCTTAATAATTCAAACTTAATTCACGTTTGATACGTTGGTAAGAATGGAAATAGTAAAAATCCCTTGTCTTTTGAAGTTCGTGCATTCACCTTCGCAAAATTTATACAACTTAAGACTTTAACTTATGAAATGAATAAATTTAAAGAATATCAACACAAAACTTGAGAACTTGAGGACCGTCACTTGCGCACTCGCTTAATTTGGGAACCAACTTGTTGACCTTTGGGACTTTAGCTTGGAGACTTAGGGAATATGAAAATTTCAACTTGCATATCATAAATTTGAAGACCTCAAGCATGCCATCAAAGGAACTCACATTCCATATGGCTTTCCCCCCCCCCCCCCACGAGAAATCAAGTAAGGAACATATAGTTTTTTTAACACTCATGCAACTGAACTTGTAATATAATTCCAAGCGCCTACGTACCTCAATAAAGAGGATCAAGCCACAACGTAGTTCTGGGGGGAGTATTTTTTTTTTGTCCTAACTTTTGCCTAGGCCGTCTTTTTCGAGATTTTCAACCTAGCGGACATATGTATTATTTTTTTAGGGTGCTGTACACAGTTTATACTCTTGCAGGCCAAGAGTAATAACTTAAAGATTTAACTTATTTTATAAAGTTTTTGTAGGTTGAAGACTTAACTCGAATTTGATGAGCTTCACTCTTGAAGAATTAGCTCAAATTTGAGGGGCTTCAAAACTAAAGATTTAGCTCAAATTTGATGAGCTTTATGACGTACATTTTAAGATTGTGCGTCAAGGAGCATCATTTGCCTTAAGAATAGTACCTCTTAAGAAATTTTGCATTTATAGGACCGATCTTTATTCCATCTTCATCGACAAACTTGTAAGAACCATTTGAGTATACTTCTTGTACCACATATGGTCTATCCCATTTTGAGGTAAATTTTCCCCCGAACTTGCATGAAGTGATAATGGGCTTCCTTACTGCAAGGACTTGATCTCCAACTTGAAAATACCTCTTACGAACCTTTTTGTTGAAAGAACGAGACAAATAAGCTTGATAACATTCAAGGTTTTGTTTGGGATTCCAATCTGTTTTCATCAAGCGGTTGTAACTCAGTAAGACTTAGTAGGGCATTTTCTTCTTCAGTGAGCCTTTCTTGCATAGTCAGTCTTAAGGATGGTATTTGACGCTTGAGTGGCAGGGCTGCCTCAGCTCTAAAAGCAAGTAAGTATGGGTTGCTTGAGTTGGTGTATGATATGTTGTCCTGTATGCCCACAAGGCTTCTTCCATTCTTTCTTGCCAATTTCTCTTGGAATTAGAGATAACTTTCTTCAATAGATTGCACAAAGTCTTGTTAAATGCCTCAGCTAGACCATTGGCGGCAACATAGTACATAGAAGACTTTCACTACTTAAAGTCAAAGAGATCACATATTTTATTCATCAACTTGTTATCAAATGGCTTACCATTGTCCGTTATTATGTATCGTGGAATGTCACATCAACAGACAATGTTTACTCAAATAAAATTGTGATATTCTCCTTCTTGACTTCTTTAAGAGCCACAACTTCGACCCATTTTGAGAAGTAATCTGTCGTAGCCAAGATGTATAAGTTCCCACCAGAAGATTTTGGCAGTGGTCCAACAATATCTAATCCCTAAGCATTAAACGGCCACGAAACAATAGTTGGGTGTAAAAACTTTAGGTGGTTGATGTATGAAATTAGCATGGAATTGGCTAGTCTTGCACATTCGAGCGTAGTCTAAGCAATCTTTCACCATGTTAGCCAATAATACCTCATTCTGTTTATGTGAAAATGGACTTTCGGTCCAGAATCATGTGATCCACATACTCCTGAATGTGCCTCTTGCAAGGCTTGGGTCGCTTCTTTCTCCCCCAAACACCACGAGAGCATTTCCTCAAATAATCTCCTATACAATGTGTTCTTATAGTAGAGAAAATAAGGTATCCGACGCCGAATGTCAGTCCTTCTTCTTGTATCTTCTGGGAGCATCCCGTAATACAAGTAGTTGATAATAGTTTAGCGCCAATCATATTTATCAACCCTGGTCACAGCAACGAGACGTTCTACTTCATATTCATCTTCATTTGGTGCTACAACCCATTTTTGACAGACAGTAACTTGTGTCTGCTCTGGGACAGTTAGAGCGGAGGCTAGAGCAGCTAAGGCATCAGTCATTTTATTTTTTCTTCCTTGGCACATATTGTAAAGTCACATCTCCGAGCCATCTTATTAACTTCTGGGCATAACAGTGATAAGGACAAAATTCAGGCTTTTTGACCTCATAGCTTCCAAAAGTTGCTTGATTACCAATTGAGAGTCACTAAAGACTTACAATTATAATTGGTTCATGTCAACGACCATTTTGAGTCCAAGTATTAGCGCTTGGTACTCTGTGACATTATTTGAGCAATGTTGTTTTAATGTGAAGGAGAATGGTAAGACTTCTCCTTGTGAAGTGACAAATACTATGCTTGCACTAGCTTCTCCATGATGCGCAGCCCCCATCAAAGTATACTTTGATGGCCAATCAGGTTGAATCTCGATGGCCAATATATCCTCGTCGGGAAGCTCGTCAATCAATTTCCAATCATCTGGTATAGGATCGTCTGCCAAAAATTATGCTAATTCTTGTTCTTTCAAAGCTTTTTGAGGGATGTACACAATCTCAAATTGTTGGAACTGAAAGTACTACCTTACTAGTCGGTCACTAAGGACTGGTTTCGACATAACAAATTTGATGGAATTTGCCCTAAAAATAAGATGGACAATGTGCGCTTGAAAATAGTGCTTCATTTTCTGAATTGAAAAGACTAGCGCCAAACACAACTTCTCGATTGGTGAATAATTCAGCTCATTTGGTGTCGTCATCCTGCTTAAGTAATAAAGAAAATTTTCTTTGCCTTCACTATTTTCTTGAGCTAGTAAGGCTCCCACAAACCTTTCTTGTGCCACAATATAAAGTATCAATGGCTTTCCAGATATAGGGGCCACTAGAACTAGAGGTTTCGTCAGATACACCTTTATACTTTCAAAGGCTTTGCTACATGTATGATCCCACATGAAAGGGGCCCTTTTCTTCATAAGGTAATTAAAATGGTTGGCATCTTACAGCTAGATTCGAGATGAATCTCCTCAAGTAGGCTAAACTTCCCTGAAGTATTTAAAACTAATGAATGTTTGGAGGCTCATACATCTTCAAAATTGCATCAACTTTGGCTTGATCAATCTCAATTCCTCAATGTCGCACAATGAAGCCAAGAAATTTTCCAAAAGTGACCTCGATGGCATATTTTAATAGATTCATCCTCAGTTGATACCTTCGAAGCAACTCAAACACCATTATTAAGTCTTTCAAGTAGTCACGGCTCATTTTTTACTTCACCACTAGGTCATCAACATAACATTCGACATTTTTATGGAGTAAGTCGTCAAATATATTTTGCATAGCTTTTTGATATGTGGCGCCAACATTCTTTAAACCAAAAGGCATTACCTTGTAGCAATAAATACCTTTAGATGTGTGAAATGCTGTGAGTTTTCATTCTTCGGTGACATTCGAATTTGGTTATAGCCAGAAGAACCATCCGTGAATGACATTGCCTCATAACAAGTCGTAGCATCAATCATTAACTCCGGAATGGGTAAAGGGAACTCATCTTTAGGGCATGCATTATTGAGGTCTCTGAAGTCAACACAAACTCAAATTTGGCCATTCTTCTTCCTCACGGGGACGATACTTGAAATTCACGTAGGGTATTTAACTTCACGAATGAAGCCTGCTTCAATGAGTTTGTTAACTTCTTTCTCAATTAATGGAACCAAGTCTGGCCTAAAACGTCTTTGAATCTACTTGACAGGATAAGCACCGTGCTTGACCGCCAATTGATGAACTGTTATTTTGGGATTTAAGCCAGAGATTTCGTTATAGCTCCAAACAAAGACATCCCTATATTCTTTGAGTATATTTCTATAAGTCATTTCTTCATCAGCTTCTAGAAAAGCACTCAAGTAAGTTGGCCTCGGATCTTCATCAGTGCCAAGGTTAACTTTCTTTAAGAGATCTGTTGTTGTCTTCACTTCTTCAAATTCCAGTAGCATCCCCCTCTTTCTATGGATCATTGCCATTAATAGATATATGATTGAACCAAATAATACCTTCCAGATCTTCATCAATCTTCATTTGACAAGAGGAATCATTCTCAATCTGAGTTGTATCATGACATAAGGAGCCTACACTTTCTTCATCTTCCTCATGCTCTTTGGTATAAATCACAGTGTGAGCCTTCGCTTTTAGTACCTCTTTACATGAAGCTATGAGTTCCACCTATCGCTTCATCCTAGAAGGAATTACACTTTTGAATTTTTTTTGGATCATAGGTGAAGCAAGTGTCGTAACTTTTCCAATGCTTGTTATTTTTCTTTTTCAATGGGCCCAATCTTTCAAACACAAATGTTCTCCTAGCAGGTTGTCCGAGTTTATCAAAGACAGAAGGCCTTTTATTAGAAGAAGCACACACATCCTCTACAGTAATGTAGTTATTGCTTGCCCTTCTTATGGATATGTGAACCGATAGTGGTTGGCTATAGCCTAAGCCTTCACGTGCTTGCCTAGTCATGCCTTCTGATGAGAGTTTTCCTAGCCTAGATGACTCATTAGGTTTGTACCTAGCCTTTGCAAATAACTTGTAGACATTTGGATCAAAGCCTTCTGTACGTTTTGTAGGGAGTGACACATCTTGTGGCGGATTTTGAGCCACAAAACTTCCCAGCAGCTTTGAAGACAAGGTTATTGCATCAATCCGTTTGATAGGAAGAGTCAACTGTAATGATCCGTTAGGTCATTTTGAGAATCAGTCCTCTTGATTTCTTAAAAGATTTATCTCATAAATTTCAAAAGGTTATTTCGGACTATTTGATAGTACGGTTGGTTAACTTATGGGTAAATTTAGACAATTACCTTAATTGGTGGACTAAATTAGTAATTAAGATAATATTCTATACTAGTTATCCGTATTTATTAAATTAAATCAGTTTAAAACCTAGCAAAATTAGAAAAGAGGAATAAAGGTAATGCTATTGGACTGCGCAACGCTCAGGTGAACATCAAATTGCTCCCTTGTTGTCGAAATTCTTTTCAACGTGCAAATTAATTTATATATTGTTAATACCTATTGTTCTCATGTCTAATGATAATCTGGGGGCTGCAAAAAAAATTATTAGATTAAATTCATTAGTGTTAAAGTTGAGTTTATGGTTAGTGGAAACTGGAAAGAAAGAGAAACAGTAAGTGAATTGATATAATTGCAATTGTGTGTAGTGGAGAGTAATCATTGGGTCATCATGACCATTGTTAGCGAATCTATGTCTTGATTTTTTCAAATTTCTGCACTTACTTGTTTTAGATCGTATAGTACGTGTCGAACAAATTTTAAATTCTAAATTTTATCCTTTTAATTATTATTTTATGATTGAAGTTTGACATAATAAGATAGATGATTGATTATTAGGTGTATTGTATTATATGAATAACCATTGTAATTTACTATTTGAGGGATTTAAAATTTAACCCTAGACTTGATTATAAAAAATTTAGATGAGCTTCTGGGTCTAGGATTGGCATATAGTAGATTAGGTGTTATTAGTTTTGAAATTTTATGGTGATAACCTATTTGACTAGATTGTGGTGCTACGGATTCCATTCGGAAGGGGAAGGCTCAAGTGCTTGATTGATTGTCTTTGGCTAAGGCAAGTAAATTTCTTAACCTTTGTTAAGTATATATAATCTTGTGCTTCTTGTGTAAGGTGTTGAGAATGATTTGAGGTATTGAGCTAGTGTTGATGTTGTACCAAACTATGTTGCTGTGAGTTGTGTATTGTAATAAATGAGTCATTTTCTCATTATTGTGTAAATATGTCTATTTGCATTGACTTTTGTGACAAGTATTTTGTGGACTGAAAAAGAATGAAAATTAAAAAGGATGTACCATATTCGAGGGACTTGTCGCATGCCGCGATGGATACTATGATTCGAGGGTCATGTTACACGCCGTGATGGATACTATAATTTGAGGGTCGTGTCACATGCCGCGATGAATAATATGATTCGAGGGACGTGTCGCACGCCACGAAGGATACTCTGATTTGAGGGTCGTGTCACACGGTGCGACAGATGCATGGACTAGAAGTCCCCCATGGGTCCCGAACTGTGAGACAATGGGTGTGTATCACTAGGTCAAACATGCATCATGTTACTTGACATTGCATTGCATTGCATTACATCTCATTATCATTTATAAATGTGTTAGTGCTTTTGTGAAACTTGTGATAGATACACTTGATCCCTGATATTGTTGATATATAATAGTTGGTGTGGTTATTAAGTTATATGCTATGTACATTGTGAACTGTTATGCTGAACTAATTTTATGCAGGTTGTAGTTGTGGGGGTTTGGTTGGAGTGTTGGGGGGTACCTGTATTCTATATTACTTAATTTTGTGTTTAGTAGTTCACTTGTTGAGTACCGTGTGTTTGGTACTCACCCTCTTGCTACAACAATTTTGTTGGTTGCGAGCCAGATTGTCGTGATACTCTCTACTTTCCTTGTTTGAGGCTTCCTGTGGAGATTGTGAGAGGTAGCTGTTTGCCATCCCAGCTGACTTCTTACTCCTATTATAATTTTGTTTTATTCTAGAGACAATATCATTGATACTGGTGTTTCCTTTCGAATCTATTGTAATACATTAGAAGCTTGTGCACGTGACAACCAGGTTTTGGGGGATTTTCATTAAATTGACTTATCATTCGCAATTGAACTTTCATTTTATTATAATTCTGCATTTTTAATGTTATAGTTAGGTTGTACGCTGACCTGTCATGGTGGGATAAGACGAGTGCCATCACGCCCATTTTGGAGTCGTGACATCAACCTTACTAACACATTCCCTTGCATACCAGATGATTGATCCTCCTCTTTCTTCACTTTTGAGACATAATGAAGTGTAGATGCTGGCTTTCCCTTCGAGGGCATGGTCTTCCCCTTATTTGGACAAGTGTTGGGCTCCCCAATATTGACTTAATCCTTTTCAATAGCCACATCAGTTGCTTGGCCTTTAATCTTATCAAATTTGATCTGTTTGACACCCTCAAGGTTTAGCCCTTTTACAACGTAACTCTTCAAATAGAACTTTGCATCAGCAAAATGTGACTCAACTTCAGTGAAAGGATTATTGTCAGCAACTATTTTCCTTTCAGTTCCATTTTCGAGGTACTTCAAGCATTGATAGTAAGAAGATGAGACAATTTTGTTCTCGTGCACCCAAGGCCTTACAAGTAATATGTTATATGAAGTCTTTTCATTAATCACATTCATCTATGCACTTGATCGCAAATTTTCTATATGAATTTCTAGCTTAATAGAGCCTATTGACCTCTGCCCCCTTTGATTGAATCCTTGTATCAATAAACAACTTTCGTTAAGTTCTTCAGTCATGATGCCAAGTTCTTTCATTGTGTGGATAGGCAAAATATTGACCCCAGACCCTTCATCTATTAAAATTTTATTTATCTTCTTCTCTAGTACGTGACCCACCATGTACAAAGGACGATTTTGTAGAGTTTCACCAAATAGAAGATCATCGTTTATAAATGTGATCTTTGTATCATATGCATGTACTTCTTGAAGAAGAGGTTTCATAGACTTCTCGAAAGATAAGGGGGATGCTTTCGATGGGATTTCACCCATCGCTTCTTCTTTGTCTACAAGAGACATCTTTGGTGAGATATCACTTGTTGTTTCTTTTTTGTTAGCAAGAGACACCTTTGATGGAGTTTTATTCATTGTTTCTCCCTTGCCAGCAATGAAACATGATGCCTCAACATTATCTTGGGTAGCCTCCATATAGAACCAACTTGGCAGGAATTTCCCCAAAGTCACTGGACATCGCTGTTTTTGGTAGTGATGTACTTCTGCCTTTGACCTCTTTGGATGTTTGACTGACTTCTGCTTCTTTGATCTCCTCACTATCATTTGTCTGATCGATTTCTCAAACTATTCTTTCCGTGGACTAGTCTTGTTGCATCTTCTCCTAGTCACAAGAATCCAGCCTTTATCATTATTTGTATCAATTTGGGAATTTTCTCGCTCTAACGATACTTCCTCTTTAGATGCACATATTCGGATTGGGTCAAGCGATCCAAATATGATAGAGATTTGATTAGAGCTCTCCTTTCCATCATCAAGGATAGTTTTCTTTTCGTTAGCCAATTGCATAACTTTATCCTTGAAGACAAAATATTTTTCAAGAGGATGACCTACAAGTCTATGATACTTGCAATAATTTGGGTCATCAGTCTTCCCAGCTTCATCGGGCGTTTTATCTCTGGCAACTCAATGAGATTTAGCTCAATCAATTCATCAAAAATTTCAGAAATATCAAAATCCAGAAAAGGGTATTCCTTTTCTTGCATCTCCCTCAAAGTCAACTTTTGATTTAGACGCTCTAGAAAAGTTGTATTTACGCTTTACTTCTTACTTTTTTTGTAGTAAACTTCAGAGGCACCACATTGGCATTCATGGATTCTTTGTTGTCATTCCTGAGCACAAATTTGCTCCATTTCCTAGGCTCCTGTTTGTCCTTTCCTTTGCAAGGATCATGAATAGGCATCCCATCCTTTCCGGCAAAAAACATGCTCAACTCCATATCGGGGCACGAGTAGCCAAGTCTTCAAAAGACTTAGGCTTGATTCCTTGCAAGATGTAAAGAAGCCCCCAGTGCATCCCTTGGATACACATTTCTGTAGCAGAAGCTTTACTGAGCCTATCTTTGCAAATTTCTCCATCAATTTATGAAATCAATGACTGGTTCATCCTTTCTCTGATGAGTATTCGTAAGCTCTACCATGCTCACAATGCATCTCGTGTTGTAGAAGCGATTAAGGAATTCATGTTCCAGTTGCTCCCAACTATCAATAGAATTAGGCTCAAGATCAGTGTACTAGTCAAATATGTTTCCCTTTAAGGAGCGGACGAAATTCTTGACAAGATAGTCTCCATATGTCCCAGCATTGTTATATGTCTCTACAAAGTACGCAACATTTTGCTTTGGATTCCCTCTGCCCTCAAACTGTTGGAACTTAGGAGGTTAATAACCGGCAGGCATTTTAAGGTTATCAGTCCTTGCAGTGTAGGGCTTGGCATACATGTGGGAAGACTTGGTGAAGACCTTATACTTATCCTTGATAGTCCCTTCAATGAACTCCTTCAATCGATCAAGGGGGATCATCCCCTCAGGAGAGACCGGTACTTCTTTGATATGTGATGCTTGCTTTGAATTTTCAGTCTTGTGAACTTCAACGCCTTTTCCAGGCACATGAACAGATTCTCCATCTAATAAACTATCCATCCTATCTATCAACTTGTCGATGCGGGATTCTTGACTTTGTACATGCTTGGTTAATCCCTCAATCATCTTTGCCAAAGTCGTAAGTTACTCCTTCATAGATGAAGCATCAATTACCATCGCTTGCATGACCATTGGCAATGTACTTTTGTGCGAGTCAATCTTCATAGGACTCACATCACGCGAGCCTTTCTTCGCGATGAAGTTCTTAGAACCAGGAAGCTCAAGTGAAGCTAAAGTTCTTTCGATCTTTTCAGCAATACTGGTTCCTTCATCGACGACATTTGTAGAGGATCCTACTCCTTTTAGAGTTGAAGACCCAAAGACAAGAACTGATGTGGAAGACACATGAAGTGTTTGTTGTCCTAGCATGGTAGCCTTGCTCCTCGTAACAACACTAAAGCTCCCAAAGGTAACACCAAGAATTCTCTCCACTTCAGTAGAGAATTTGGAGTCAGCAGCCTTGGAGAAAGTTGATTGGGAGTTAATCTTCTTGGAAGCCATTTGAATGTTCTTTGATGCTTGAAAAGTTGAGATGAGAGGTAGAGATTGTCGCACCGGGCATGCCAGAATTTGTGGACGATAAATTCTGAGAAAATAATAATCAAGAACGAAAATATTGCGAACATTTTGTAGTATTTGATTTCAAAATGCGAGTGTTACAATCTCTATAAATCGTTTGATTCGCCTTTTCAAGTGTAAATTCAAGGACTCTTGAGCTTGATCTTGAATCTGGAATTTGTTCTTGAACTCGATCTTGAATTTGAATTTGTTCTTGATCTTGTTCTTGAAACTTGAATTTGTTCTTGAGTTTAATCTTAAGTTCAAGAGCTTTTAAGCTTGTTCTTGAACTTGAGTATTTGAATGTTTGAATTCTTGAACTTTGTCGAGAAATTTGTGGCATTTGACCCACGAGCTTTCTCTAGCTTTTTTGTTAGAATTCTTCCCCCTCTTTGAATTATGAAGGCCTCTATTTATAGTTGTAGAATAGAGGAATTATAATAAGAAAGACTTCCCTTCAATCAATTATATTTAAGTGATATGACATGTTGGACTTTAATGAGATGAACTTGTCATTTTGACACATGACATGGTTTCATTGGCTTCTTTGTTTGACTTGGCGGGTCACATCATTTGACACGTGACACCAAGATGGGCCTCTTGAATGAAATAATATTGGGCTTATTAATTTGGACTCTTTTATTGTAGCCCAAACAATTAACATGGATTTTAATAAAATAACTATTGAACTTAAATAATTAACCCAATTATATTAATTCATAACATTTATTTAGACTAATATATTCATGAATTTAATATAATTCGAATCATTTTAAAATTTATATTTAATAAATTTTAAATGATTACACACTTATCCAGTCACTATTAACTATATTAAATTGTTATGAAATAATGTTCAGTACAAGTTGAAGTGTGGCATGCCAATATAATAAAATTAAAGCCCCTTTTCTTGTCTAGTGCCTAAAACTAAAAGACAGGGGGCAGCCATAGCTGTGAAGTCATGCCAAAGGTTGCTCAGTCCTCGTTGGAACTGGAGATATAATGCTTTGTCACCTTCATGTTTACTTGCAAACATAATTCATCCTTTCGTTTTAACTTATCCACTTTAGACTTACATATTCTTAAAAATATGATTAATATATTTATTTTACTATAATATTTATATTAACTGATATTTAGTATTAAATCTGAAAAGAAATTAAAAAATAAATAACTAATGCTATGAGTAAATACAAAAAAATAATTATCTTTTTTAATATATCAAAATTAATAAATAAAGATAACTTTTTTAAGAAAAAAATAGTGGAGGAGCAGAGTTGGAGTGATGAAATATAAGCCACGTGAATAAGCAAGTTGATTGATACAAACATAAAATCCGTTTGGTCCCATATGATACTTCTGCTAGCAACTTTTGTTCTTTTATGCTCTCGAAAATGGGTTTTATTTATTCATTTATTTTTTATTATTCTATTTTAATTTACTCTTGAAAACAGATAGAATCATAAAAATCTTTTTCCATCCAAATATATCCTTATTGTTTTAGTGATGATTTTGCCTTCCAATCGACCATACGCATGTGAGGCTCTAGAGATTAATCTGCTTATCGTACAATGGCGAAATTAAAATCTTATAAAAAATTTACATTTTTAAATTTGAATATATGATCTTAAAAAGTTTCTAGACCTCATACCACTTATTACATTTTATTTCAAGTCATTCAATAATTTACATACATTATTTTAAAAACTAGTTTCTATTTTATTTATACACAATATAGTTTTTTATTTTATTAATGTCATCCAACTGACCTGTGTGTATCATCCCAATACATGTTCGCTATTGAAACATAGATTTTGAAACAAATATTCAATTTTCTTAAAAAAGTATGGTTTATATAATAAATTTTAAAATTATTTAAAATATCACATTTTTATATTATTATTATTATTATTATTATTATTATTATTATTATTATTATAATAAATACGTTTCATGAAAAATCATGACAA
>JAABOM020058032.1:0-14397 GCA_011800125.2 Solanum clarkiae
AAGCTCTATACACTGCATATAACCTTCTGGCTTTTGGTGTTCTACTTTCACTTGTTGGCAATTTGGACATTGAGCCAGAAATTCTGCAAGGTCCTTCTTCATGCCTCCCTACCAAAACATTCCCTTCAGGTCATCATACATCTTAGTTGATCCTTGATGGATGGAATATCGGGAATGATGGGCTTCTTTCATTATTATCTTTCTTAGCCTATTAATATCAGGGTCATATAATCTCTTCTGGCAATAAAGTAATCATTTTGTGTAAGGTCAAAGCCCTTTATCATACCCTGAGTCACCTTGTCCTTAAGTCATCATAAACAGGATCCTCGAATTGTTTTTCTTTCACCTCTGTTACAAATGAAGACGTTGCTGCTTTATATACAACCCCTTCCTCAGGAGTTTCAAGAAGGAGAACTCCCAAACTGGCTAGTTGATGTAGATCCTTAGCCACTCCTTGACTTACCACAGCTTGATCACCAGTATTCATGATTGCCTTATGACTCAGAGCATCGGCTACCACATTTGCCTTGCCTGGATGGTATAGTATATCAACGTCGTAATCCTTTATTAGCTCTAGCCATCTTCATTGTCTTAAATTTATGTCTTTCTGATTAAAGATGTATTGCAGGATCTTAGGATCAGTATATATGTCAACGTGAACCCCATACAAATAGTGGCGCCATATTTTTAGAGCAAATACAACCGCTGCTAGCTCAAGATCATGAGTTGGGTAGTTTTCCTCATGTGGTCATAGTTGTCTAGATGCATAAGCAATTACTCTACCATTCTATGTCAGTACACACCCTAAGCCAATTCTTGAAGCATCACAATACAATATATACCCCTCGATGCTTTCTGCAAGTACTAGAAAAGGTGCAGAAGTTAGATTATTTTTCAGCTCCTGGAAGCTCCTTTCACATGCATCATTCCATTGGAACTTGGTTGCCTTATGTGTCAACATTGTTAGAGGTGCAGAAATAGAAGAAAAATTTTTAACAAACCTTTTGTAATAACCTACCAACCCTTGAAAGCTTCGAATTTCCGTAGGTGTCATTGGTCTTGGCCAATATTTCACAGCCTCTATCATTTGTGAATCAATCCTTATTCCCTCATCTGACATAATATGACCCAAGAATGCTACTGAGTTTAGCCAAAATTCATATTTAGAAAAATTTGGCATACAATTGTCTGTCATGAAGAACCTGTAACACTTGTCGTAAGTGATTTGCATGGTCATATTTTGATCTTGAATATACCAAAATGTCATCTATAAATACTATCATGAACACATCCAACAATTGCTTGAATACCCTATTCATCAGATCCATAAAGACTGCTGGTGTATTCGTTAGCCGAAATGACATAACAAGAAATTCAAATTGGCCGTAGCATGTTCTGAAAGATTTCTTAGATATATCATACTCCTTCACCCTCACTTGGTGATACCCTGATCTCAAATCAACTTTTGAAAAGCATTTGGCAGCCTATAACTGATCAAATAAATCATCAATCTTGGGGAGGGGGTATTTATTCTTAATTGTCACCCTATTCAATTGTCGATAGTCGATACGCATTCTCAAAGTTCCATCCTTTTTACATATAAATAACACTGGTGCGCCCTAAAAGGACACACTAGGTCTTATAAAACCCTTCTCCAACAAGTCAATACCCATTATAACATCAAATTCCTCTAGTTCGACAATCCACGGTGGCATATCAAGAAGTTAATAAATCTATACCCATTATAACATCAAATTCCTCTATTTCTAGCTCAATAAGGTCAGCCAATGTGTCACGGTCACAAATAGTTACTACACAGTCATAATAAACCTTTCTACCCATAAAAGACTCATCGTTTGGTGTGGACACTTCAAATGGTTTGTTCAATAATTTGGGTGTTACTCTTAAGCTTCCCAGCAACTAGTAGGGTAACGTATGATAGTGTAGTACCAGGGTCAATTAATGCATATACATTATTTGAAAAGATGGACAATATACCTGTGATCACATTAGGTGAAGCTTCCAAATTTTGCTGACTCCCCAGTGCATAAGTGCGATTTTTGACTCCACTAGAGCTAGCTACCCCTCTAACATGTCTACCATGACCCATAGGTACTTGTTGACCCCTACCTAATGGAGGAACTGACGGCGATGATGTAATAACTAATCTAGTAAATTGTGCTATATCACCTATACGCCTCCTCGGGTAATCTCTTATTTATGCCCTGGCGCACCACACCAATAACAAGTGTCTGTCCCAACACGACATATACCAGAAAAAATGACTTCTTCCACATTGTTTACAAGGCTGCATAGGGGTCATTTGCTAGCTTGCTGAACCTCCCGCTGTCCAGGTGCCTTGCCCTTCACTTTTTGGACCAAACTGATTTCTCCTAGACCCTTGAAGTTGTGGTAGAGCACTGGTTGCAGAGTAGGAGGATGATGGCCTAGGCGGTCTATTAGAAAACTAAGGCCTAAGCTCACCTTGGGATGGTATAAAATGCCCTGTAGACCTGACCCTCTTGGACTGTGCCCTTTCTAACTCTTGTGTCCTTCTCCTTTGCCTTTGATCATCCAATTTCTTTGCAAAATCTTGCATTCTCGCTATATTCATGTCATTGTTCAAGGAAGCAATGGTACAGTCTCTAACCAAATACATATCCAATCTATCCACATATCAAAGAACTCTATCTGCCATAGTAGCAAATACATTAGGAGTATACCTGGACAGGGAATTAAATTTAAGGCTATACTCCCTCACACTCATATTCCCTTGGTGAAGGTTGAAGAACTGATCTGCATGGGCCTCTCGGATCTCTAGTGGCAAGTAATAGTCAAGAAATGCCTTTTTGAACTCCTTCCAGGTAGTTGGAGGTGCATCTATACCCTTAGATTACTTCCAAGCTTTATACCACAATATAGCCACACCTTTCAACCTATGTGTCGCTAACTCGACAACTTCTATACCACTCATATGAATAAATCTAAAGTGCATTGAATCTGATCAATAAAGTCTTGGGGATCTTTATTCGGATATGACCTAGTGAAGGATGTAGGGTCCAAATTAAGAAAATCATGTATCCTCGTGCCACCTGCCTTATTCGCACCACCTGCAGCTATAACATGACCTTCTTGTCTTTGACCTTGGCTAGCAACTATACTAGTCAAAAGTTGGACTGCATTTCTCAGATCCCGCATGGTAGCATCGATATGTGGTTCTGGGGATTTTCACTACTTTTGGGTTCATCAAGAGCTGGAGGAGTTTGGGATGTCCATGACAAAGACTCATCTTGAGCCTCATTTCATTGTCTCACCTGACTGGGTATATGAACCACCACTTCTACTCCTTTTTCTTTACCTTTGTTCTACTTGGTTTCTGGTAT
This sequence comes from Solanum clarkiae, assembly GCA_011800125.2. Taxonomy (NCBI): domain Eukaryota; kingdom Viridiplantae; phylum Streptophyta; class Magnoliopsida; order Solanales; family Solanaceae; genus Solanum; species Solanum clarkiae. The sequence continues at coordinate 3,384 of JAABOM020058032.1, forward strand.
ACTTGCTGGACAAAACAATTTAGGGGTTAGACACAATCCACCTATTATACTTAGCTCTATGGAATGATCTAAAGAACGAAAAGAAAGTAACAACTCCTAAATGCCACATAGCCTTCTGCTTATAAATGTGGTGCACAACACATCGATAAGCAAGACTCTACACAGACACGACTTTGTAGACTCCCTAGGACGACCCACTCTGATACCACTTCTATCACGCCCCAAGTCCTGTTAGAGCAGACTGGCACCCATTTCCAATAAGGCTCGGGAGAAACAACCTGTATCTATGCACTCTCCATACATATTATAAGGGGTTTGTACATTCGACATGCCTTTAAGAAAGTAAAAAGTAATAATAAGCTAAAAGGAAATGCATATGGCTTGGCCGTTGGGGCCATGGTATCTAAGGTACGAGACATCACCACACTTTAATTTACATAGTCCACAAATCCTCTAGATAAGGAAAAGTATCTAATAAGGGTCGGGACAGGCCCTGCCTTGGCTAACTATACAATACAAAAATAAAAGGTCTAGACACATAAAGCTTAGAAGCAACCTGGAGCTCGGTAATAACAGTTGGATATCCTATACTCCTATTGGGGAGATCTACTAGAACCTATACCTGCAGCATAAAATGCAGGTCCCCCATAAGGGATGTCAGTACGAGATAATTTACTAAATATGTAAGGCAGGAAATACTATATGTGAAGTAACAACTCAAATGAAACTATGCACCAGTGTAGGACAAGAGACCACCCTTAGTTATACTTTGGGATCATATACTTTATGTTCTTTTTACTTCTTTACCTTTTCTTTATAATCTTTGCACAGCAAGTAATACAAATGACCAGCTGATCTGTGGTAAATCTATATTGGGATCGGTCCTGGCTAGGCTTTTCCTTTAAACTTTTGGGCTACCCCCCATGATAGGATCGACCATGGCTAGATGATTCTTCAACCCCTCGGGTTACCACCTATTAATAAATAATATACTTTACCTTTCAATTACATTTGAGATAATTCTTTTGGTGGTCACTATATTGGAGCTTTAGGACTATAGATGTAGCATGTGACACGTAGATAATCATACAATACAAGATGATAATTAAAAGAGTATGTTACAAAAATAATGAAATGTGTATATGATGAAACAACTCGTGAACTTAATTTAGCAACAAGAACCCATGTAACTTGATATCCATATATTTATGTAGATTTGAAGGTGACTATGTATGGGAGAAAATGAACATGTGAAAGAGCGAAGACACGGTTAATAGTTGTGTTGGAGTTAGTAAGTGCCTTTATGAGTCAAGGAGGGATCTATGTTTCATGCCAAATAATATGAACTCAAGTAGCCTTACATACCTCGTTGTACGACCTCGCTATTACCTCAAGATAACCTTTCATTCCTCCAAATATTTATCTATAACATAGTAGATGCTAAAACTAGCATTAGCAACCAATAGATACAACTTCTTAGCCTAATCTTATACAAAAATAACATATAGGTAGCAAGCGGATTATAAACCCGAGTGTATTCTTTCAACCTTTCCGCCCCTAATTGTATTTTCTAATACATATTCTCATATACATATCATGTGCAGCCTGTTTTAGTGCCATAATAGTCTTACAATAGCCCACGAATCACAACACATAACAATTCTATGCAACATACAAATAGGCGGCATAACGTTACACCCCTTCACTATATTTTGACGTCGATAATGCCGAACCTGTTTCAACTTACCCAAACTATCCTCAACATATCTATACAAAAGAATAGCCTTAAAACAGTCCTAGAATAGTACCGAAGCAGTCATGAAGGATGTGATCCAATAGCCTTCCGTCCATCAGCCCACAAGTTTGTACTAAGAACACAATTACGATATCCTATAAGAACTCACTTTTGCGGATTGTAAAATTGGTGCAGCAGCTTAGTTACATCACTAACAAACTATACCTTGTTAAAAACATGAGTATTTCTTCGTAATTCATCCAACGAATAGGAGAAAATCCTTTTGAATAATAAAAAACGTTCACAACAATGTTTAGGACACATGTTGTCCAAATTTCCGGCACAAGCATAACTAGCATATATTTCTTGTTTGTCATGGGATAGGTATAACAAATACATGGATATTTCTACTTACCTTAGCGTTCAAAATTTAAGTTTCCTTCAAGAACCCTAGAAGATCATACTGGCTGCCTTGTGAAGTGAAGTAAAGAGAAAAAGAAGAGTCTTTAGGAAGCTGAAAATTTGTTCAAAAGTGAAATGATTTAAGGGGCTGTTTTTGAACCCTTTTGAAGGCTCTTTTTGGATGACTTTCTCTTGAATTTTTGAAACATATTACCATATATTAATAAGATAGTGAGGAAGTAGCTTGATCCTCACACTTTGGTCTAAATGGGTCTCAAATTTGAATGGCCTTGGCTGCCAATTTTCCTAATTCTTCTTCACTTGGTTTGGGCCCAATTAGTCAAGTGGGTTGTGATGTACTTTGGCCATTTTATTATTCATCTTGGGCTGTAAGTATTGTCTATTTACAATGGTAAAACATGTTCTAAAGTTACGCTCTTAACACAGACTTTATTCACTACTGAACTTGGACAAATTCAACGTCGGGCCTCGTCTCCGTTTAGCTAGCAAACTTAAGCTAAGCAAGTAGGTGACTCACCTGCTAGCTGCCTAAGTAGGTGACTCACCTTCTAGCTTCCTAAGTACTACAAGCATCTCACTTCTTCACCTCGTTTAAGGTCGTAATCTCCTCAATTTGACTTAAAACTTATTTACACTCGACCCTCTTCAGTGTTAGACATACATATCACCCTCTAATTGAGTATCAAACACTTTTAAAAATGAGCGCTAATTTGACCAAACCATATTATGTTTCATTTGCATAATACTAGTATTGTAAGATGTGGGGTGTTACAGTAGCATTCATGGATCTTATGAACTGGGTGTTGAGGTTGTACCAAGATATGTTCGTCATTTTTTTCATAGATGACATCTTGATCTACTCTCGTAACATAGAGGAGCATGCTGACCATGTTAGAATTTCGGACCCTCAAGGATCAACAACTTTATGCATAATTTTCCAAATGTGAGTTTTGGTTGGCATCTGTGGCATTTTTGGGGCATATTGTGTCTGGTGAAGGTATTCAAGTTGATTCCCAAAAATCAGGGCAGTAAAGAATTGGCCAAGACTCACAATTCCAACAGAGGTAAGGAGTTTCTTGGGCTTGTCGGGGTACTACAAACCATTCGTAGTGGGATTTTCTTCTATCTCTGCTCCTTTTAGTCAGATGCTTGTGAGATGAGTTTCCAAGAGTTGAAAACCAAGCTGATAACAGCCTCGGTCTTATCCCTACCCGAAGGAGTTGATGACTTTGTGGTATATTGCTATGCTTCTAGGGTTGGGTTGGGGTGCGTATTGATGTGGAGAGGCAAGGTGATAGCATATGCCTCCAGATAGCTTAAGACTCAAGAAATGAACTACCTAACTCATGATCTTGAGCTTGTTGATGTAGTGTTTGCTCTAAAAATCTGGAGACACTATCTTTATGGTGGGCAAGTAGATGTATTTACGGACCAGAAGAGCTTGCAGTATGTATTCAGCAAGAAGGAGTTGAATCTGAGGCAAATGAGATGGTTGGAGTTGTTGAAAGACTATCATATGAGCATTTTCTATCACCCAGGTAAAGTTACTATAGTTCGTTGATGCTCTTAACAGGTTGACAATGGGGAGTAATGTTCACATTGAGGACGAAAAGAAAGAATTCGCTATAGAGGTGCATAGACTAGCTCATTTGGAGGTGCAAATCGAAGATTCCAGTGAAGGTGGTGCTATTATCAGAAATGGGGCAGAATCATCATTGGTGGTGGAGGTGAAAGAAAATCAAGAAAGGGATCCTATCCTCCTTCAATTGAAGGAAGATGTTTAGAAACAGAAAGTATAAGTTTTTGCAAAAGCGGGAGATGGGGTCCTGAGATACCAAGGTAGATTTTGTGTACCAAGTGTTGATAGCCTTAGAGATAGGATCCTAGCTGAGGCTCATAATGATAGATACTCTATTCACCTAGATATAACAAAGATGTATAGAGATTTACAAGAAGTCTATTGGTAGGGTGGCATTGAGAGGGACATTGCCTAGTTCATGCCTAGATGTCTAAATTGCCAGCAGGTTAAGGTGGAGCGCAAAAAGCCTTGTGGTGTGGTTCAGAACAATGAAATTCTAGAATAGAAGTAGTAAATGATTAACATGGACTTTGTAATAGGCTTACCTCGATCCCGTAGACAATATGATTTGATATAGGTTATAGTAGATAGAATGACCAAATCAGCTCACCTTTACCTGTCAAAGCGACTGATACAGCTGAGGACTATGCCAAAATTCATCTTAAAGAGATTTTTAGGCTTCATAGAGTCCCTATGTCCATCAATTTATATAGAGACAGGAGATCAGTTCACAGCACAGTATTGGAAGTCCTTTCAGAAAGGGCTTGGTACAAAGATGAATCTTAGTACACTTTCCATCCGTAGATAGACGGGTTGGAGAAGAAAACCATAAAGACCTTGAGGATATGTTAAGGGAGTGCATAATAGATTTTAAAGGTAACTAGGATGATCTCTTACCCTTGATTAAGTTTTCCTATAATAATAGCTTCCAAGCTAGCATACAGATGGCACTATATGAGGACTTTTATGGGAGAAGGTGTAGATCACCCATTGCATAGTTTGAAGTTGGTGAGGTAGGATTGATAGGACTTGACCTAGTCCACTAGTCTATAGAGAAGGTGAAGGTTATCCAAGAAAGGCTAAAGATAGCCTAGAGTCGGCAAAAGTCTTACACTGAGGTTAGGAGGAGAGATTTGGAATTTGAGGTAGGTGATTTGGCGTACCTAAAGGTATCATAAATGAAAGGGGTTATGAGATTCGGGAAAATGGGAAGCTTAGTCTATGATATACTGGTCCTTACCAGATTTTGAGCAGTGTTGTTAGTGTTGCTTACGAGTTGGAGTTACTAGCAGAGTTAAGTGTTATATATCCGATATTTCATATCTCCATGCTAAGAAATGCTTGGGAGATCCCTCTCTAGTTGTCCCCATCAAAAGTGTTGGGAGACCAAAAAAATTATCTTATGAAGAAGTCTGGTGCAAATACTAGACCGACAAGTTCGCAAATTGAGGACTAAGGAGATTGCTTTGGTAAAAGTATTATGGAGAAACTAATTCGTAGACGAAGCCACATTGAAAGCAAAGGAAGATATGAAGGTCAAGTACCTACACTTGTTCGTTGGCTTAAATGGTGACAATGAAGGTAAATTTTCATGATTGATCTCGGAGACACATGTTTGTTTAAGTTCAATAATTTTGTTATCTTGAGCTAAATTTTTTTACATAGTTATCATTTGAGGACGAATGATCCCAAGGGGAGTTATTGTGACCCCTGATGAAATTATCAAAATACTCCTAGAAAGGAACTATGTGCGTAACGCGTCTTCCCATGCTCCGTTCGCAAATCTGGATCGAATTTGCGATAAGTGCAAAAAATTGAGTGGAAAAATGGTCTCGACTCGATTTTAGAGCAACTGAGTCAAAATAAAATTTTTGCTAATTAATTTTCGGGCAATGAGGGTCCACGTCCAGGGTGCGACGAGCCTGGGATGCAGAGGTACACTTAGCATTTTCTTTGAGTTTCTGACGGGAAGCTAGAATTCGCGAAAAAAGGCAAAATGCACAAGTCCGCGCCCTTAGCGCGACGCGGGCATGTTGTATCAGGTATAGAACTTTTTTTTTTGTTTAAGGAAAGGTAGTTTTGAGTTTTCCCATCCTCCTTAAACCTTAATTAGTTGGTTTTCACCTGCTTAATTCACTATAACACATTACTTCTTCATAATTATCAGAATAATTTCAAGAAAATCCAAGCGTAGAATCAAGAACCCAACTAGAGCCTCAAGAATCTCTTTGATTTTTTTTCTCCAAGAATTTGAATTCTTAGGTATGTAAGGCTATCCAAAAGTTACCCTACGTAAGTTTATTATATTTTAACTACAAATCTTAACCCAAGTTTCATGCATTTGAGTTGACGTTTATTATTTACCCTAACTAGTTAAGTGCTTCAAACTTCCTATTCATGATGATTTTCCTAGTAAAAATCATATTCATTACTGATATGGTTACTAAGTCAATTTACTGAAACAAGAACTATGATTATTAGACATTCCTGAAAACTTTATCCATATTTTTTGAAAAAGCTAAATGTTCACAGTTGAAATTTCCAAACTATTTTTATTTTGAGAGAAGTGTAGTGATACTACTTTCATTAAGGCAGAGAGTAAAGTTCCCAAAAAATCAAAATTTATGTTCACAAGTTTTATTCTTAAGTTATGAGCTATATTCAAGTCTTTTTGGGAGCAGTATTGAGCACCGATATGAGTGAGAGTAGAACGAATAATTTGAACTCATAAACTACGTAGCCAGCATACGACAGGATTGTACAAAGGTACAACTCCTCACTTGCCACTAAGATGGCCCACTTTTGGGATGAGTTCATTCTCCTACATTTCGTCCCTACCCTGGCAAAGTACAGGACGGCTCTGGTAGCGCGGGCAAGATACTATATCACCATGAAACTCATAGTGGTGGTTGTCAGTTAGAGAAACTCGCTAAGTTAAAGCAAGTTAAGTTTTACATACAGATTCCTAGCATGTTTATTTTCAGAATACAAAGAAATTACTACTTATGTTATTTTATTTTGAGATATAATTTATGTACTTTGAGAAATATTGCATTACTTTGAGTTTTTTGTTTTGGCCATTCTACATACCGTACATTTCATGTGCTAACATCCTTAGGACTTGCACTATTTTATAATGCAAAGGTAGGTGACAAAGTCCCTGAGCCGCTTTGTTGAGGACCAAACCCCCACTTAACTATTGGTGAGGCCTCTTCTCACCCATAGGCTTATAGTTATTATTTATGTTTTCATTTTTAGCATTTTTATTTTCAGTTGTGGCTACCGTGGACCTCTCCCAGTAGTAGTTTCAGACTATTCTATTAGAGGTTCCATACACTATGTGTCAAGTACTTCAGTTCTTATTTGATTGACTTATTATTAAGTTGTTTCTCATTTAAGTTTTTTTAGACAGTTTGATAATCTTAGTATATTAATTTAAAGTCTTTCCATGATAATTTAAGTTTTCTACTTAGTAAGTAGCCAGGTCAAGTGGTTCGCTTAGGACAAGAAATGGTTCTGGGTGCCAGCCACGTTTAGGGTTGAACTCCGGGCATGACATCACTAAACCCATCAATACGACTTGTAGAATGCTCTACAACTCATATGCATGATTCATTGAGTTGATCTTTAGAATTCATCCTTCACTAGAATTTGTCACGAAATAACATCTACAACTTGTAGAATGCTCTACAATCCGTAGAGAGTATCGTAAATAACCAAAAATCAGCAATCTTCTGTAATTTTACCCAATATTATAGCCAACCTGTCTTCCTGCAAATCTAAACACAAAAACACATAAAACCCACAAATATCGCATTGAGAACATACAAAATTCTAAGTTTTAAGCATCAAAAGTATTGTATTTTGACAGCATATCAAGGTTTTATAGCTCTTCTGAGGCACTTATTTCAGTATTATATTATCTAGATTTCTTTCTATTGATGGAGACTATCTGTTATCTGTCCCATCGACTTACGATGTAGTTGGTATGCATATGGAGAAAGTAATGAATTAGCTATTTTAACTTTTTTTCTGTTTCTTCATTGATCAAAGGCCCATAGCCCCTTTCCCTTCTGATTTTTTCATATTATGTTTTTGTTTATTACCTATGAATGCTTGAGATGCTTAAATGTCTTGCATGAGGTGCCTCCGAATATCTCATTCGCCATATGAGGACTAGGCCCCTAGGTCAGTTTATTATAGTTTATCACTATGTTGATATAATATATAGCGAACACCAATGTATATGACTATGTACACTATTTTATATACGTATCAATTGATAGTAAAGTTTTGTTTCTCACCTAATGGTTTATAATTGGTCTCTCCTATATACGAATTGATGAAATTTGAATAAAACTGGTGCTTATTATATACACTTGTCACTGGAGCCCATGTCAGCACAGGCCAAACAGAAGTTATTTTTTCATCTCGATTTTGACATTGGTAGATTCATTATACATATATTTTAAATTTTTTGTTTGTTAGTTATTATGACCTATAACACATTATATTTTATTTTTAAATAATATATCTTACTTATTTTATTTCAATTTATGTTGTACATATAAAATTTTGAGAGTCAATCAAAATTTTATTTATCTTTTAAATATTTTAAATCAGTAATAGTTGAAGTAGATGAGAAAATAGTTTATTAGGGGTAATATTGTAAAATCAAGCACCTAAAGCAGACACATCAATCGGCAGCTAGCTTTAAGGAAAAATAATTTATTAGGTGTAATATTGTAAATTTATAAGTGAAGCAACTAAAGAATTCATTAGTAGAAATGACACAGTAAAATCAAGCTGCTAAAGTAGATACGCCAATTAGCAGCTATCTAGTTAAGTAAGCAGGCGGAACATGCATGTCAAACGTGAGCCACCTGTTTTTGAATGCTTTTATATAGAAATAATTAGGAAGATGGACTTTTTCTTTATTAATATTATATTTTTTTAAAAGTGTTTTCTGTTTTACACAAATATAATCATTGAAAGAAATTTAAAATAGTTATTTTAGTTGATTTGGTGTAGATTAAAAAGAAAGATTTAATTTATCATTTTTTGTTTGCTTTATCATAATTTTAATATTTTCATGACTTAAAAATGATTTATCAAGAGTAATATTATAAAATTATAGTTTAAGTAGTTCAAGCAATAATTAATAAAATTAATATAAAATCAAGCAGTTGAAGCAGACATATCAAGCGATAGCTACCTTCTTAGGGAATGTTGAAGTAGGTCTTAGGCCTAACTCACACCCCAAAAGGTAGCTCAAAGGGAGGAGGATTTCCTAAGCCTTATAAGGAGACCACCCATCCCATTAACCACCAATGTGGGACTTTGTGTCTCAACACCCCCTCACACCCAGTGCTTAGCATCTGGTGCATGGATAATTTTTTTCGGGGACCTAATATTGGGTGAGACAGGCCCTGCTCTGATACCATGTTGAAGTAGGTATTAGGTCTAACTCACACCCCAAAAGCTAGCTCAAAGGGAGGATGATTGCCTAAGCCTTATAAGGAGACCACCCATCCCATTAACCACCAATGTGGGACTTTGTGTCTTAACAGGGAATACCTAATTTATCATTTTGTATTTGTGTCCTCATAATTCTAATAGTTACATGACTTGAAATAATTGATTAGAGTGACATAGTAAAATCATACTTAAAGCATCTAGAAAAATGATTTTATCAGAGGAATAGAAACAAAATAAAATCAAGAAACTGAAGCAGACACATCAATCAACAACTCCCTGCATGTTGTCTAATAGCTTTTGTTTTTTCACACTTTTAGATGATAGAAATAAGAGTGATATATTAAAATCAAAGTTGAAATAGTTAAAAATAATTTATCAGAGGTAATATCATAGAATCATAGTTATAGTAGATGAAGAAATATTAATGAAAATAAAATAGAATCAAGCGACTGACTGACATATTGTCTAACAATTGCCTGCTTCTTCACACTTCTATATAATATAATAGAAATTTTTAAAATTCTTTGACCTCTCTTTTGGCGATCTAATGATAGCATTAAAAGATTTTCACTCAAAATTGAATTTTTATCTCTTGCATCTTCACTCATAGAAAATTAATTTTTTATCTCTTGCATCTTCACTCATAGAAAATTAAGTGAAGACATGTAACTCAAAACATAATCTTGATTAGATAATGAGACTAATGACCACTAAACCATTAAATCTTATGCTCTCGTCGGGAGTTTCTTCAATCAAAACTTTTCTGCTCATGATTATAGAAAATATCTTAATTAAAACACATTTCCAAAAGATTTTGTATATAAAATTAGATGAATGATGTATACTGTAATTTAGAAAAAAAATAATTTTTCCTTTCCACTTCAATGGAGAGAAATTGATGACCAAGGAGGAAAAAAGAGTTTGACAGGAGAAAGAAGAGAGAAGAAAAGAAATAAGGATAAAAGGTTTCATATGAAGAATAAATGAGTAAAACAGAAGAGAGAGAAGAAAAGAAATTTGCCCAAAGTTTTTTTCCTTTTTTTGATAAACTTAGAGATATTATATACAAAATCATTGCGGATCAATTGTCCTGCTATTACAACCCAAAGGAGGTGTGTTATCATTATAGTTACAAAAGATTTTAACATGAGGTATTGGTGTGCTACTGCCTACCTTGCTTCTCTTTAACTTTGCAAAAAGAAATCTTGCCCAAAGTAAAAATTGAATCAAAGAGGGTATAAATATAAAAATTCTTTTCAAAAAGTAACATACCGAATAAGAAATGTGCAAAACTAGAAGAATCTGAAAATTAGACAATAAAGTTCTTCCTACAAAAAGTATAAAAATAAAAAAGGCCCAAATATAAAAATTGTTGTGTTTTGTAATTAAAAATTATCCTTCGTAAATAAAACACAATAAGTTTATGTATTGTAATTTGAAGTCTTACAGACAATATTCATATAATTTTTCTTACTAATATTTTTTGTTTCTCTTTAATTGTTATAAGATTTGTTTAAATTCAAATAATATAAATTTTAATCAATATTTGAAAATATATTTTATCACATATAAAATCATAATTTATGTTTTTTTGTATAGTTTTTAAATATTTAATTTTTTATTTTAAAATATTAAATTAATCTAATCTAATTTAATTTGAAAGTAAATGAGTATTTGAATTGGAATCTGAAGTCTTAAAGACAATATTCATATGATTCTTTATTAATAATATTTTTTTGTTTCTTTTAATTATTATAAGTTTTTTAAAATTCAAATAATATGAATTTTAATTAATATTT